>VXBZ01011511.1:52365-67025 GCA_013399135.1 Heliornis fulica | reverse complement strand
CCTCCTCACCCCACTCCTGCGCCCCGGGGAGCCAGGGCTGGGGGCACTGGGGGGGGCACAGTACCTACCAGATGCAGGCTGGGCATGGCTAAGCCCTCGTTGCATCCCTCTCCACAGGTTGTGTCCCCCCAGGTTGTGTGTCCCACCAGCCCATGCCCCACACACCCACAGCTGCAGCCTTTGCAGGGGTGTTTCCAGCAGCCCCGAGGGGCAGCAGCTGTCACACACCCTCCCCCAATCATAGCCCCCCTTCCCCCCCCAGGGCTGAAGGCAGGTTGGCAGCACTCATTCTTCCCTGGGGCAGACAGGGCAAACCTCCCTCCTGCTGCAGTGCCAGGCAGGAGAACAGCAGCAACCACCAACCACGGCAGCGGCGCTTGCGGGGGTGGCTGGGAGACCACCCCACGGGGCCCACTGCCCTGGAGACAGCCCTGAGCCCACGTGGCAGGTGCCCAGCCCCCCGTCAGTGATGGGGTCACGCCTTACTGGTCTCCACCCCCAGAGAGACAGACGGGCTTTCAATGCCAGTCAGCAAGAAAACGACATCTCTTTTTCTCTCCACGCAGGGTTGTACTGAGCTCTGTGAAGTGCCCAGGTAATTAGTGCCCACAAGCTGACGAGAACAGCGCGGGGCTGCGGCTCAGCACACACGGGAGCGGCCCCTTGGGCTGGAGCTGCTGGAGAAGCGTTAGTGAGGGGTCTGTTGTTCAATTTGTTGAGGTTTGGCAGCAAGAAAGAGGTTTTATTCCAGGGGACCAGGCAACATCTGGCTCCCAGTGTGACCACTGACCTTCTCCCCCCAGTGCTGCTCACCCAGACCCTCCACCAGCTCCTCTGGAGCCAGAGCCCACCAAGCTCTGCTGCCAGGGCTCAGCTCCCAGAGGGACCCTGCAATTAAGTATGTAACAAGGTAACTGGCCATCACCCGAGGGAGCAGGACAAAGGACTCAGTGAGGACAGACAGACCAAGGAGTAGGTTTGCTGCCACCTCCCAGCATCAAGGTGTGTCTCTGAGCACCTGGATTTCAGGAGCAGCGTGCCTTGGCTCAAAATAGGGACTAAGAGGGAAGAAGGGCTTCACAAACCGCTGCTTTCGCTGCCAAGTTCCCAACTGTCCCGAGCACCACTGAAGGAGGTCAATGATCCATTGTTAAACACATACCTGGAGAGCTGCTGAGGAGCTGGGAGCAGGCTGAGGTGGCAGTGAGCAAGGCTGGGCTGTTCCTGCCCACCACAGAGCAGCACTGCCACAACACCACTGCGGCTGGCCGCAGCATCACACGAGTGACAGAGCCAGGACTCCGGGTGCTTCGTCATCTCACGGCTTTCAACTAATGAATCTTGAGACCTGTTTGATCTGGGCCAGGAAAGGCAGCCCTGCAAGGCAGCAAGGTCACAGGACCCAGGCAAAGCCAACCCACTTGGGGAGGACAGGCTGCCACAGAGCCCACAGCCCACCCTGAGGCAGAGAGGGCTCTGGGAGTAAAGCCAGGGAATTCCCAAACCCCAGAAAATCAGGATCAGAGAATTACCGCTCTTGTAACCCCCAGAGCCACCCTCACCTCATTAGGGCAGAAGACAGTGGTGAAGGTTGATCCAACAGCCAGGGACAGGGCTGAAGCAAGACCAGTCCAGCTGGGGAAGCTCTGTGCTTCCACAGCAGCACGTCCACTGACTGCAGGGAGCCGAGCCGAGTGCTCACCACCGCATCTGTCGCTGCCCCAGACAATGGGGTTGCACCTGCACCATGGGCCAGGCTGGGCCGCCCCAGTCAGGGGCTCAGGGCTGCCACAGCAGCTGCCTACACTCTGGGAAGGAGCTACAGGGAAGAGAAAGGCAGCCCTGACAGCAGCAGCAGACAATGAACCCAGAGGGGAGCCAGGCTGCTTCAGCGGGGGTCACACTGCTTGGCAGGAAAACAAATTCACCAGGAGGTGCTGTGAACGGAACGGGTCAGATGCCAGAGGGTTCTCAGGCAAAATAAACCCAACAGCATTCCTCTCTACCCTTCAGCCAGAGCGAGACCAAGCGCAGGGGGCGACCAGAGGCCCCTGGCTGATGGAGAAGGAAAGTCACGGACATAGGGAGGAGCTGTATGCTGGTTTTAATGTTCCTAAGATCCAGGAAACAGAAATCAAAAATATACTTTGCTCTTCTTGATAAAAGTAATAAAATGGTTAGCGGTGTTAAATTAATCCTTACAAAACAAAACCCAAGGAGGTTAAATAAAGCCCAGAGGCTCCGCATAAAAACCACAACGACTACAAAACAGCTGCAAAGACGTCTTTACACACCAAAGAACCTCCTCTGCTCCGCTCCTCCCCTACACGGTACACAGCGGCGGCGGCGAACACGGGACTCACACGTGGGAAAGAAACACGGATGCGATGGGAGCAGCCCTGCCAGGAGCACGGGCGCCACGGACAGAACTATTTACACTATGGACACGGGGCTGCGCTGGTGCCAGTCCGGCCGCAGGAGCCCCCGGGCTCTGCCCGTCCGTCTCCTGCCGGCACCGGGCTGCGGCCAGCTGCCGGGCACCCCCAGCCGTGGCGCTAGGCGCCGAGCATTCACGCTTGTCATCCAACCCTCCATCTGTCCCGCCGTCCTTCCGCCGTGTGTGTGAGCCAGCTCTGGCTGCCCCTTCCCTCGGCACTCTGGCGTCGAAGGGGCTGCCCGCTCCTCCTGCCACGCGACGACGCTGGGTTGCCTTGCCCTCCGTCGAGGGCCGCAGCTGAGCCTCCTCCCCGCGCTGGCTGCAGGGTGCTGCCCGGTGCTCCTGGGCAGGGCGGCATGCAGTTCGCAGAGGGGAGCAGGTGCCAGGGAGTTGCTGCGCTTGAGTCCCCCAGGCCGGTGCTGCGCAGCCAGCAGTCTCTCCACTGCCCCAGCCAGCCTCCTTGGGGCCGCTGGCACCTCCCCTGCTGCCGTGCACCTCTGCACCTTAGTTGGGATTAGTCTCCCGGCTGCTGCTTTGCTCTCGGCCCAGCTCCCGCTCTTTGCCCGTTGTGGAGGAGGACGAGGAGCTGAGGGTCCGGCCTGAATGCTCGTAGGCTGCGACCAGCTCCTGCAGCCGCTCCGGCGTGGGCTCCCACTTGGCAAAGCCTGCACTGTTCTGCAGGAAGAGGACGGCTGTGTTGTGCACGGCCTTGTAGTACATCTCCTCTCTGCAAGGGAAGACCACAGGCACTCAGCATCTCCCCTGCCCACCTACCCCCAAGTGCCCCCCAGAAGTCACCCAACTTCCACCTAGACACTTCCTAGCACCCACCCCTCCTCTTCCTGCAGGTTGTATTTAGTACAGTATTTGCCTCCCCCGCTGTGCTCTCATTATTCTGAGAAGAGCAGGCGGAGCGCAGTGTCAGGTATTTCCAAGTAAAGGGAGAGGCCTGCAAACTTTCAGGGAAGTGCTGATGCTGCACGGCCTCACAGCCACCTACCAGCACGTGCATGGGGACATTGCTGTCCTTGAAGGGGACTCACTGTGACTCTATGATTCATCACAGTAAGGCATCAACTGCAACCAGGTACAGAGAACGCTGTGTTTAAGCACCTGCTGTTTAAGCAGTAGTCCGACAGCCAGCTTGCTCCACTGAGGACCAAGATCCCACTGGTCCCTTGCTTCTGCTCTCCCCCCAAGCCAGTGACACCAAACTGCTGCAGCATTTGGCAGCCCAGGAAATGCTGCTCACCCAGCTCACCAGATCAGAGGGCTGGCAGAGAAGCACGGCCGATCACCACACATAGACAAAGCACATCTATGACCTGTTCAGACCGGACTTGTACCCAAGGAATACACCACTCAAGCTCAGGAGTCACTAAACAAACCTGGTAATTCACAGCCTGTCTTAAAAACCTGTGTTTTCCCTCGCCTTCTCCCTACTTCCCACGGATCTGAACTTGGGATAAGGTGTTTCCATCAGACAGCCTCAGAAACACATTCCCAGGAGGGCCCAGAAGAAGGCCTACTTTTTGCAGACATGCTGAGACCCGCTGCGGTACTCGTGATCAAAGGCTGGCAGGATGAGCTGGTGCCGCTTGAACTTGCTCTGCTCCATGCGGGTCAGGGCTGGTGTAGGAGGGTCCCGCCACTCGGGGATGAAGACGATGAAGGAGAGAGGCTCGCTGGAGTTCTCTAGAAGTTTCTAGGTCAAGAAGAACATGAACAATCTCAGCTCTGTCCGAGCAATGGCATGTCTGATGAGTTGTACTGAGAGGGAGCTTTCCTGCTTCTAGAGCGGTGTTGCAGCAGTGTTGCAGCAGTCACTGCCCTTTGTCCTCTGTGTTACAGCCCTGCTTGAGGCTGCGGGAGCAGCAGGAAGAGGACTGACTGCGCAGCTCCACAAGTTAGGGAACATACCTCAAAGTGAGAGACCATGGCATCCATCAGCTCCTCACAGAAGGGAGGATTTGCCTCAAAAGAGCCACTTATAGGGAAGAAATCCAAGCACGGGCTGGAGGAAAAAGGGAAAGATCCTTATCAGAGGTGCTAGACTTGTAATGTCCACAAGTTAGAGGTCACGTTTCCTCAGGAAAGGCAGCCCTGCTGTCGGAAAGCCCGAGCTCTCAGCAGCATGGGGCTCACCACTTCACCAGAGCAGGCCTAGTCACTGGGGACACGCTCCCTCTGTAGTCACGGAACACGGTGACTGATTCACGCTGACCGTTTTAAGGCCCAGGACATGGGCACGCACAGGCAGACCTATCAACTGGGTTATGCCAGGGACCAAAGCCACTAACAGCACACTCTGGAGGTCTCCCAGCCAGCCCGTGTCCGCTTGCTGCCTTTAGCCAGCCCTGAGGTACCCATCCTCCCGAGCAGACGTCACACCAACCGCTACCGCCCTGGATGTCAGCCTGCCGTGAGTCACCGCACGTGCACACCCCCACACAGAAACACAACAAGGGCATTGGAACGCAAGACTCACCCCCTGGATCCAAAATACCCGTCTGTATCCAAGAAGGCCGAACAGTACTGTTTAAAATAGCAATTCAGGGGCGAGGCAAAGCATTCAAAACTCACTCCAAAGAGCTTGTGGAGGGCTTCAAAGACATGCACGGGAAGTGCCCCCTGCAGACCAGTTCCTTCGTACAGACCAACACCGAACATCATCTGAGGAGAGCAAACCCCGGTGAGCCGTGCCTGCACTCGCTGTTCCTGCCGCTCCCTCCACTGACCATGGACCCAGGGCCACACGTCCATGCACCCACTCCTCTAGGTATGCAGGGCCCCCTCGTCCTTTCTCAAATTCGTGTAGGTCCCCTGCATGTACCCAAGAACGCTCTTTAGATATTTCATCCAACTCAGGTCCCACAAACCAACCGTCAGTTTTCACATATATCCCCCATGAGCCTTCAGCTGGTCCACAGAGTGAAGGTTTCTTCTCACAGAAACCTCAGAAGCTGTTTCTTCCATAAAAATTAAATCTTTACCCACCCTGAGCTCTCCTGTCCAGATTACAATTGCTCCCCAGACCACAGTCCTGTCTTAAATCCCACGGAGCATACAAAAGACCCAGTCTAAGCCCTAATTTGCACCAGGCTCTCAGAGCTGTGGACAGACCTCAGAGCAAAGACAAGTTTGGTTCTCCGCTCTAAAGCTTTCAGATGTACAACAACTGTGACGAGACGGTACCTGGTATCGACGGAGAAGGCACCAAACCCTGGGCAGAAACTTTTCAAAGCCAGAGTCATCAATGCAACTGTACCGATAGAGGAGCCACTGGAAGAGAAAGCCCATCCGTTAAACATAATCAATGAAGACACAACAGCACACAAACATGTCGTGACACAGAGAAGGACACTGATGATCAAAGGAGCAATGGGGGCCCTGCACAAAAGCTTTTCAGCACATCTGCTTTTACCCTGTGAGTGAACCATGGGCTCTTTACGAGCATGAATGAAGGCATGACGTCAGCAATTGTCTCTCAGCCAGTGTTGCCTTCCCGGGAGTATGACCATTCTGCAGCACAGTACGTATCCGAGGCACACACACACCTTGGAAGTGTGGCCAGCACAAGTAAGGTGAAAGCAGCTGTGCTCATTTCTGCTACTCTTAGGGCAGTGTCTGTCAGCCTCCACCAAGTCAGCACTCCATCCCTCCTTCCTCTCAAGAGGACAAGGAGGATGGAACCTCTCACCCAAGAGCAGTGTGCGATCAGCCCCGCGGGGCGGGCAGCCTGCCCTTACCAGCTTGCTGAAGTAGTTGCGGCTCACTTTCACCATCTCCCCTTTGTACCGCACACATGCCACATTGTTCTCCATGTGCATTTCCACGCTGGGGAGCGGCGGGGAGGGGATGGCCAGTCTCACTGGGTAACAGTATACAAGTCTGTCCTGGACTTCAGGAGCTTCTACCTCGGCTAGGGAGAACAAGAACAAAGGCAGCCCATTAGAATCCTCAGGATGGCTTGGACAGACCTTCCATCTCAAAACACACAGCGACAGAAATAGGACTAAAGAACAGACTGGTCACCACAAAACCACCGTGGTGGTTTTTCAGAGACCTTGCAGGCAGCTACCTAGGTTCAGTGCTGATTGCCCAAATTAATTCCATCACCCACTGCTGGAGATTAGAGAAGTCCCTTTTCACAGTGTTTCTCCATCTCTAACACCACAGATCTGCAGACTGTACACAACCACTCCAGCATCACATGCCAGATAACTAAAACCTTTTCCTTGTCTTTACTGTTACTTGAGTTTGCCCTAAACCGACCCAAGCACAGTAAATATTCCCAGGCTGTCAAGTGCAGGAGCAAAGGAATCTTCCTGCCACCTTGTGGTTATCCACTGCAGACAGCAGCTTCAGCAGAAGCAAAAAGGGGGGGGAAACAAGCAGCCAAAGGCAGACAGTGGGATCTGAAGGAATCTGAGGAGAGCAAGGACCAAAAAAGGAAAAGAACTACAGAATGGTGGTGATGAAAGAAGCAGGGACCACAGAAGGAAAAGGTGACTAGAGGTGCAGACATAAACTAGGAAGAAAGCAGTCAAAGATCGAGGCACATGATGCTGGGAAAGGAAGAGCAGCGCACAGCGATGCACTGGGAGACAGAGGAGTGTGGAAGATGCTTCAAATCCAAGAAATGTGGCAAAGGAGAATACAGGGAGGAGAGAGCACTCAGCCTGAGGAATGGCAGTGTCAGCAGTCCTCAGGAATTCATGAAGAAGCAGGGTCCAGGGAAATGAACTTATGCCTGTTCAGTGTGGCCAGCTCCAAACAAGCTACTTAATCCTGACAAACCACGCGCTTACGGCATTGGGTGTTACAGCTGGTAGCAGCGCCTGATGCGGACACCGCACCACTGCCCTGCACCTGCCAGCTGAGACCTACACCACCCTGGCTGCTTCTGACTTCAGTACAGCCAAGCCCGTGAGTCAGAGCAGCCCTGCCCACAGGTAACGCGATGTGACAGGGGACAGGCCAGGGCGTTTCCGTGGCACGCTGTGGCCCTGTAACGCTCCAGTGCCGACTACGTACCGGATATATTGTTTTCCTTGAGGATGGCGAGATGCTTCTCTCGGATCCGCTTGACGTACTCAAGGGATATGTAGTAAATCTTACTGCAGATGCCTTCAACAGAGTCCTTCGCTGCAGCAGACACGTGGGGCCCACACTGTTTGCGTAAGTGCTCCAGACGGTCCTGCAGAACCAGAGAACCAGAGAGTCCCTTACACAAGCCACCACCAGACTCCTCAGAGGTATGGAGAGTCTCCTGCTGCTGCCACTCCCATTCCACAAAGCAAAGGGAAGCAACCGCTGCCTTCTCCAGAAGGACTTTTATCTGGCCCCAACATGTCCCCCCACCGATCCTTTCCCAGGCTCCCAGCACTCAGGGGCACAAGCAGAGGGATACTGACCATGTAGTCCTCCTTAGAGGCAGAATGGTCCCGTCGCAGCCAGCTGAAGGTGTCCTCCACGTTCCACTTCACCACCTTCCTGCTATCTGGTGAAGCACTCCTGCATAAAATGGAGAAGTGAAATTGAATCCATGGCTGCATGGAAAAATATTCCATCCCGCCACAATGGTCTTCTGCCAGCCGTGGAACGCAGCTGCTGACGCTTCCTAAAGCCCTACCCTTTCACTGCCCTCCAGGCCTCCTCTGGAAAGTACTTCCAGACATCTGTATGCCTAGGGACTGCCACGCTCTCTCCAAAACACAGTGTAGCTGTCTTCTGTCCTCTCTGCCACGGGAGAGGCAGATAAAGCATTTATCTATCGTGGAAACAGTCTTTAACAGCACTAGTGTTCAAGCACTCGTGGTTTTTCCTCAGGGATAAATGACTAAAGGCATTCCATGCCCAGCATCTCCCAGATTCTCACTTGTCTCTGCATACATTACTATCAAAAGACACCTCTAGCCCTACTGGGCTTTTTTCTTGGTAAAATGACTACTGATGCTGAGTAAGGTGGGATGCAGCAGCCCCTTCTAAAAGCCCCAGTAACCTTTTTCTCTTGTCTGAACATGACAGCGCGGTAAGAGGAACTCCCACCTGGATTCAATCAGCCGCTTTGCAGCCTCGGCGTACTTGAATAGCAGTCTCTTGGCTTCTTCACGGAACTTGATTCTGGATAGCCTGAAGTGAGTAGAAATTCAGACATCAGTCCCACAGCTGCCACGAAGGCATGGAGGCCAGGCCCAGTTCCCAAGCGTTGCGACCCCAGCACCCTACCACTTCATCAGCAAAAGTAAACCACAAAAGCTCAGAACCACAGCAGTAAATCACTTGATTAGCCCAAGACAAAACCATCCTAGCAAGGTGCCCTGTCTCTGAAGGGTACCTGATGGGAATGTCATTCATGATCTCTCTGAACATGGAAGGAGACACTACTGGCTCGCAGTCACTCGGTAAAAGAGGATCTGTCCCTTTATCAACCACCTTCCTTTCCAACATCCAGCGATTAAAGGACTCCCTTGGGGGGTCAATCCCTGGAGAAGCACAAAAAACACAACCTGTCTAATCAATACAATAAAGAGAAACTCTGACAAGGACTTCACCACACTGGACTTCTGCCTAATGAGTTCACAACCAAGTATATCACAGAGTTTAACCATCACAAGAAGAGATTGCAAAGACAAGTCAGATATAAACCAGATGAAGAACTCCAGAGAAGACAGATAAGGGGAACCCAACAGAACCTTACCTTCTCGCTGCTGGCAGAGCTCGCGATAATGCTGCCGCAGCTTGAGAATGAGCTGGGATCGAAGCAGCTCCACCTCGGGGTGTGGAGAAAGCACTTCAGATGGTGCTCTCTGCTTAATCACTGCATTTGTCTGAATATCCAGGTCCCAATATACTCTATGGCAGAAGCAGATGTCAGCAGGATGGCCAGATCATTGGCTACTTATCAAATATTACTTCTACAGGTGCTTCCTTGGGCTGTTTCACCAGCTAGGAAATTCACCTGTCAAGACTCTTTCTTAAGATACAAGGGGGGTGTTATGTCTCTCAGGTTGTTCTTCAAAGCTTTCTGGGAACCAAGTACCTCTAATCTACCACTGAGAAAAAAACAGAAAACAAATGGAGGCAACTCACTCAGTTGGTCGTAGAAGAGCTGCCTGTTGTTTATCTTCAGGTGAAACACACCATGCTTTCAAAACAGAGGTTCCTGGAATACTGGGTGAGCTGGGGACTGGCTGAGCAGCTGGGTTTCCTGGGACATCAACCTGGGTGTGTGAAAGATCAATTACTGCCCCACAGAGACAGGCAAAGGGGCAGCAGCCCGGTACACTGGACAATCCTGCATGTCTCAGGATACTGAACTGCTAGAGCCTATTTTGCCTGCTGCTGGCTAAGTTAACACAGACATACAAGCTACAATGTCATTCAGTCATAACATGTTACTACTTCCCAACTTCCACACTCCCCCTCAGGCTGCAAGACAGAAATGGCAACTTGGCAGGACCTGAGGCTGCTTCCACTTTTGTACTTTCTGAGTTTGAGCTGTCACAGCTTGAGTTGTACTACAGTCACCTGACATTCCACAGTTCAAAAAAAACCCCAGGTCCAAGCTCCAAACCCCACTAGGTTTCAGTGTGAACAATATCCTTAAGTCCATTTGTTTCAGAGCACCCAGACCCACCTTAGGCTTTTTGACACTGTTGCCACTTGGAGGAACCTCTTCAGAGAATCTCCTCTTCCTCTGCTTGCTCTCCACAGAGGTATCTACCATCCCACCTTCCAGTGGCATCGGAGCAGCGTTCAATCCCAGAGGGTCTGACTGTGGGCATCCAAAAACCAGCACACATTAGATCATCAGCTGCCACTGCAGAGTCCCAACAAATGCAACAAGCCCTTTTATTTCCCATTTCATTGTCCCACTGTCGTTGTTTCACCCCAGCCGAGCCGAACACTACACAGCCGCCCTCTCTAAATGGGGGTAGTGGGGAAGGGACAGAGAAAACCAACAGAGACAGACAGACCTCACGTGTTGGGATAAGGACAGTTTACTGGGACAGCAGAGAGGGAGATAACAGTAATAGGCCTTTATAGTGAAATACACCAAACTGGTGGTACAGGATGCAGTTTCTCACCCAGCCACACACCTCAGGCCGTACAGCTCAGAGCCGTCCCGGAACCGGACTGTCCCCAGAACCGTGTCCTCAAGCTGTGCTCTCCTCCCCTACCGGTCACCCTTTATACTGAGCATGGCGTGACTGGCATGGAACACTCTCTTTGGACGGTTTGGGTCACCTGTCCTGGCTGGTCCACTCCCAGCTTCCTGGGTGTCCCCCCTTCTCATTAGCAGGGCAGTATGAACAACCGACAGGTCCATGACTGCTTGGCAACAACTGAAAACGTCGGGGTGTTATCAGCCCTGCTCTCAACCTAACTCCCAAACACGGCATGCTGGAAATTAACCCTACCCTAGCCAAAACCAGGGCACCTACACTCCCACATGGATGGAAATAAGGACACAAATACACCTTGAGAAAGCTTAAGAAAATTTAAACCTCTCTCTTCTGGACCTGTGTTTGTATGCTTTTCTTAAAAACTCAGATGAGAAAAATGCAACACAATTCCCCCAGGCTGAGCAGTGCACAACACCTGAAAAGCACTGCCTTGAAGGGGAACACTTCAGAACCAAGCCAGACACTGGACTCAGCAAGGAGTTCCGAAGGTAGAGAAGACCCTCCCACACATGCACATCCACAAGACCACAGCATCTGTCCCTGCAGAACATCCCAGTGTTGGCACAGTCCCTTGGGATGAGTGCTTACTTACAATGACATCGTGCTGTCCCAGAACAGGCATTTCCCACAGAGACTGGTTAGTGAAGCGATTGAAGTAGTACGGGCGATTCTCCCGCTTGCTCCAGCACTTCTCCCAGCCAGCCTGCACCAGCTCATCTGAGAAGAGAGTGAGACAGTCAGGAGAGGAGCAGCCCTGTCCTTCATGTCCCTGTTACTGTCACAGCACACCATGAAATATGCATCATTCCCAGGCTCCCTTAGCGGTCTGGGTTCCCTTTCTCTGCCCCACAGAACCCTGTGCTGGAGCTGGTACCTGGCAGGTCCTGCACCAGTCGCATAGGTTTGGGGGAGCTGGGCTGGTTCTGGTTGGAGGTGCCAGGTGAGTGACTCATGAGAGACGCTTCCTCCGCAGGGCTTCTGTGATTCTCATTGGCCATTTCTCAGCAACCACACTAAGAGAAAAACCAAACAAACACCACAGAAAATTCATGTTACAGCCAGAAAGATCCCAGCTCCACTCGGTTCTCTCAGCTATAGCACTACAAGTTCATTTGGACAGTCACACGGGGTTTGAAGCAGTACACATGAAACAGCACCTGAAAAATACCTGTTATCCTAGATACAGCTACCTATGAGGAATGCTGAGCTTTAAATGGTGTCAAACAGGGAGTTCTTAAGGCCAGCATTCAAAATACTCACTTTTCAGCTAGATCTCTCCTAAGAGTGCAGCACTTGGTCCCATACATCAGGACTGAGAGCATAAAAAATAAAATACATGCCACTGTAAACACGTATTCTGCTACTCTACTACTACTAGCCGTATCTGATCTGTTATCTTCAGACAGCTTAAATCAACATTTGCACACAGATAACTACACGTAACTTAAACAAAAGACTTTTATTAAAAAATACTTTTCTGCTACACAGAACAGCCCTAGTGCTTCACTAACAACTGTGGTTCAGAGAACCATGGGCTCAGAGCCAGAAATTCCCCGATCATTTTCCTCAGTATGTCCCAGTCCCAGACTAGCTGTCAGGCCTCAGCCAGGCTGTTTTAGCCTGCGGTACATTTCATCTTCATAACAACAGTTATGCAAAGAGGGGAAGGAAAAAAAAAAGAAAAAGAAAAAAAAAAGTCTGTTGAAACAATACAGCTCATCTTAATCATAATTTAATGTTGCCAGCTGGAGAGAAACCACCAGGCTTTTCCTCTCTTAGTCACCATTCTTCCCCCTGGGGAAGTTTCTCAAACAGCACTACAGACTGCTCTCTCTGGCAGCCCTAACTACGGTGGCAGTGAGCTGAGGGGAAACAAAGCACTTTAACTAATTACCACCTACCTCAGATACTTAGCTTTACTCAGGTCTTTGGAGAGACAATGATAAAGTTTGTGCTACTGCTGCCCTACCTTGTATACAGTGTGTTTGTTAACTGGACACCACAGTAGCCCCAGCAGCAGGCTCCCTTGTACATCATATTTGGAAAGTAAAAATTCTGGTTTGGTTTGCACACAAATAGAATTTTGGATTTATTCACCCTTGCTTCCCTTCCTGTCCATAAAATTGTGCTGGTTTTCTCAGAAGAGCGAGATACTCAGATAGGGGCTGACACGGATGAAGAATTAGGAGACACGGTCTAGGTCGTTTATAGTTCTAGCTGTGCGACCAACTGCGATGCAGGCCAGCACTGAGGAGCACTTCACTAACTCAGATGTTTCTATTTTTCCAGCAAGGAAAAGTGTGGGATACTGCAGAAACCCGGAGTTTCACTCTCTGCTCAGAACTAGGCAGGCAATAATAACCAAGGCCACAGGCAAAAGCATCTGCTAGAGCGTACAGTGCAATCACAAACATGTAATTGCCTCAGCAGGTGAGCATTGCACAATATTTGTTTACTCACACTTCCTCCTGAACTCCAACCCCACCATGCCCTCTACAGCCACTTCAGTTAGCTGCCCCAGATGTGGCAAAGTCAGCCTGGCGTGGCAGCAGCAAGGAACGGCCTTGCTATCGGGGCAAGGGAGCACAGGGCAGGACCCTCAGCAGGCTGTACTGCAGGTGCAGGAACCTTGAAGGACGTGTTTAGGCCCTGCTCCTTAAACTAAAAACATACTTGCAAGTGCTGTTGCTGATCTGTCCTGTACGTTACAGAAACAACACATTCCCGTGAACTGGATTGTACTGATGGGACCAGACCTCTGGGAGCCAAGGCTGCATTTCAAGAAGTAACAAAGATAACAAAGAGCGCTGGGTATCAGGATCCTCCCTGACTGGATAGCACACGCTATCTGCAACAACTTGCCCATGATGTTTCCGCCACTGACCAGTCAAACCAGCTGTCAAATAGGGTTAAGTGGTTTTGCCTTCTCCCATTAATGGATAACTAGAATGGTGAGAATAGATAAGAAACTTGATCTCTGTTGAGGAGTATTAAATTCAGGTACCAAGTCTGGGAAAGGGAAAAGGCAAACTAAGAGGAATCCTGACAGAATTAGCTGTAGTTTTATGTAACTAGCATTGGGATTTTAGACAGTGAAAGGGATCCAGAGTAAGCATTTTATGGTGATTACGGTATTGCTTTTATACACCACGGCAATGCATACAGTACTTCACAGACACAGTACAACGCTGTCCCTGCCCAGAGAGCTTACAACCTAGGAGCAGCAGCACGACCAGAGAGACCACAGCGAGGTGGAAGAAGACACAAAGTAAAGAAGTACAGCAAACAGGATCATCATTTGTTTCCATTTCAGCGAGGTGGGATTTTACACGAGACAACAGCAAACGCAGACAAAGGAAAGCAGCGACAGCCCTCTGGGACACAACAAGGTTCTCCCTCATCCCAGAACCAGCTGCTTCAGGAGGCTGGAAGCCAAGCCGCTGCCTCCCTCCACCGGTACTTCTCCCTTTCCCGAGAGCCACCCCCTGCGCACGGCGAAGCGGGACAGGGGCCGAGCAGAGCGCGGAGCTCCTGAGGCGGCACGCCACACGTGCAGCCAGCGCGCCGGGGACCGAGGGATGTGCCGAGGGAAAGCATGCTGCCGGGCAGCGCGGCGGCAGTTCCCGAGGCTGCCCTCCCCGGAGGCGGTGACGGGACGGAGCTCCTCAGCGTGGCGGGGTCGGGACCGGCGGGCAGCCACGGGCGCCGGTGCCCAGCGAGTGTGAAACGGAGGCGACGGCGGCGACAACTCTGCAGGCTGGACGGGAGGAGTCCGGGGACGCGGTCTAAGCGGGGCGGAGGCCGGGCGCCTCTGCGCCCGGCCAGGCGAGTACTTACGGCGGCGGGCTGCCTGACGGGACGCGTGGCCGTCGCTCCGTGCTTGCCGCTGGCGCGCCGGGGCCGCATCCTCATAGCGGGGCGTCCCGCGCCTGGCCCGCGGGGGCCGCTGCGGAGACAGGAGGCCGTTACGGCGCGCCGCGAGGGGAGGAGCCGCCGGGACGCGCGCAAGCGCGGGGCTGTGAGCGCGGCAC
>VXBZ01011511.1:29610-51893 GCA_013399135.1 Heliornis fulica | reverse complement strand
GGGGCGAGGCACCAAATGCTCGCCGCCAAAAGGCCTTTGAAGTGTAGCGGCGCCTGGGCGGAGCGGCCGGCCTGGCCCGAGGGCGGAGGCACCGCATTGATGTGCCGGCCCAGGTGGTACCGGCCCAGCTGGGTGCCCGCAGCGGGGTTCCAGCGGCCGCTCCCTGCCCGACGCCTCGGCCCGCGGGCCGACTCCCAGCAGCGCGGTCGCTACCCGTGCCCTGTGGACCCGAACCGCTGATGGAGCGTCACCGTACTCCCTCCTCCTACCCCCTGCCCGCCGTTAGTCGGTACTTAGGGATGTGTGCCCAGCCGCGCTCCCTGGCAAGGCTGGAGCTCCATCAGGGTCTGCCGGTTGCATCCTTGCAGAGCCCTGGGCTGCACGCTTGGGGCAGATGTGCCTCTGCCAGCTGTGGTGTGGGAGTCTGGGCCCCACAGGAGACTCTGGTGCTCACAGCATGACCGGAGCAGTCCGCATCCAGTGCTGTGCCTGCTGGAGAACGATGCAGGATGGGAATGGCGGTTGTTGGGACCTGCCTTTTGCCAGGCTGGCTGGTTTCTGGTGGGGACTGCCCCCATTGTCCCCTTGCAGCTGGTGAAGATGACCTGGAGCTTGGGGCTTGGCTTGCAGGGCAGATGATGGCCAGCCCTGGCTTACAGTCCCCATGCAGGGGGGCCAAAGGCAGCTGCAGGGCCCTTTCCTGCCCTTTGCCTCCAGAGCGACCCCACTGCCCAGCTTCCCAAGGGGCTTTCTGTCTTCCCGGGCAGTGTCCTGACCTACTTGCTCTCCCCAGAAGTCTTGCCCTCTGCTCTGAGAGCACCGGGGTCAGTTTAATGAGTTAATGCTGGCAAAGCAGTTCTGGGGGGATAAGTGCTGTGTAAGCACTAAGTCTCCCAACCCACACAGCACTGGTCTGCTGCCCTACAGCACAGATTATCCCCCGGAGCACAAAGCACTGGCTTGGACCAACCCCTGGGAGGCAGAGGAGACTCTGGGGAGGGACAGCATGAAGCCTTATTCCCCAGAGTGAGGAGGTTTGAGTGTCTCAAGGGGTTGGAGAAGGGCAGTCCCCCAGCCCTTCCTGGGACAAGCAGCCGGGCTGCATCCTTGCAGCTCACCCAGGCAGGGCGCTTGGGAATCGGGAAGCCCTGGCCTGAGGAGCTGCCCGTTCTCTCCATGACAGGTCCCTGCAGAAGCAGGATGGCAGCATGGGTGCAGCAGGAACCCTCTTGGTGCCACAAGCCTCAGCGCCCCCACTAGCCAGCTGGCTAGCCCCCACTGCCTGCTGAGCTGGCAGAGACCCATGTCCTGCAGACCCTGAGCTGCTCGGGTTCACGCCAGGTACCAGGGCAGCGGCTGTTGGAGCCGTGCTGAGGATCCAGCAGCCTTGGCATCATCTCTGCCTGGGGCTCACACACATCACAGCTGGGCATCAAACTGCTTCTCTGTACCCCTGGCCCGGGTCTGCACGGGATGTGCTGGGCTCCTGGCACAGACCCTGCCAGGCAGGGCCATGGGTGGCTGCGAGAGCTTGGCACCAGCAGAAGCTTCCTAACTCAGCTGGAGGGGGGGTTGCTGCCAACATGACGAACCCCCCCCCCCCCCCCCNCCCCCCCCCCCCCGTATCCCATTTACACATGTGACCCTTGCGGGGCTGAGAACTGTCGGGGGTCCGGGAAGCCCCAGGACCGTGGTGCACAGCTGTGCCTGCGGGACGGGAGCTGTGTTTGCGGTGGGGGAGGAAGGCAGCGCGCTCAGCCCGGAGCCTGGGTGTCTGAGCAACCCGCTGTCTCCCTGCCTGTGCTGGCAGGCAGCCGGGGCTCAGTGTGTGTGTGTGTGTGTGTGCTGGAGACCTGCATCCTCCCCGTCCCGCTGTCTCCTCCCAGCTGTGGGTTTGCAAGGAGTGGCAGCTGGTGGGATATATAAAAGCAGGGGAACCTCAGCCAGCTCAAAAGAAACTCCTGGAACTATTGGTGTTTTCCCTCTCTCCTTTCACGTGATTCAGCTTCCCTACACCAGGGGAGCCGAGGACAAGCCTCACTGTAAGTACCCGGACTGGCATTGTGCTGGCGACCGCCCCCCCAAACCCATCTGTGCACGGCCTTGGGGAAGGATGGTGACCCTGGGCAGGAGGGCTCTGCCGTGCTCCCCCTTGCAGAGAACTGGGGTGGGAAATGCCGTGGGGGGAGTCCTGGACCTTCCCGGCTGCCTTGCTGGGAGCTCTGCCTATTGCTGCTGGATGGACCGGTCTCAGACCAGTGTGTGGGCTGGCAGCACATCTCCGGGGTGGGGGGTGCAGGGGGGCAGCTGGGAGGGCTCGTTCTCTGTGGGATGCTGGGGTTCTCCCCTGCAGCGGCAGCACAGGGCTCGCATCTCCCCACGATGTGCTGGGAGCTGGTTACGTTCAGGGCAGGGTGGGACGCTGCTGGGACCAGCACGAGCCCCCTGGAGTGAATGTTTCCAGGGCACCCTGTGAATCCGGCAGGGTCCATGCTGGGGACTTGCGTGCAACACCCTGGGGTGGGGGCTCTGCCACTCACCAGCTGCTCGGCTGTGAGGATCCAGGTCATGGGGTTCTGGGCAGCACTGTCACTGTGAGGTTTCAGGATGTGAGAAGCAGTAGAGCTGTGGGGTGCTCCTGACTGCTGCCCTGCCCTGGGGCTGTGCCCAGGCTGGGCAGCAGCCACCTCCCCCCAGGGTGGCCAAGCCCACTCTGACCCCGTTATCTGCCTCCAGGTGCAAGATGGCTGCCGGCAGCTGCCTCCTCCTCCTCCTCCTGCCCTGGCTGGTCACAGCCTCGCACAGCCCACCCGGTTGCAAGATCCGGATTACCTCTAAGGGGCTGGACCTGGGTAAGGGGCTGGCTGGGACCCTGCTCCCAGGGCCTGCCTGCGTGGCACTTTGGGACGCTGTTCCTGGGGTCTTCACCTGGGTAAGGCTGTCACCTGGGACCCCTGCCTGCAGTGCCCACATGTGGGGCAGCTGGAGAGGAGCCAGGGGACTGGTGGGGGCATGATGGTTCTGGGAGGGTGGCACAGCCTGGCTGTGGCCAGCTTGGGCTTATGTTGCTTTTCAGTGAAACAGGAGGGCCTGCGGTTTGTGGAGCAGGAGCTTCAGAACATCACAGTATCAGACCTGCATGGAAAGGAGGGACAGTTCCACTACAACATCAGCCAGTGAGTGCTGCCTTCTCCATGAGTATGCAGCTCCATCCATCCATCCATCCATCCATCCATCCATCCATCCATCTCTGTCCCCTCCCCTGCAGAGTCAAGGTGATGGACCTGCAGCTGGCATTTTCTGACCTGCACTTCCAGCCTCAGCAGCACCTCGTCTTCAACATCAACAATGCCTCCATCAGTCTGCGCTTCCGGAGACAGCTGCTCTACTGGTTCTTGTGAGCTATCCCCCCCTCTTCCTGATCCTCCAGGCACCATCCTACCTCACGGCTGGGGCAGAGCTGCAGCTTGTCCACGACTGTTGGGTGCCAGAGGTGCCTTGATGCCCTCCAGCTGGTAGGAGTTATGTGCACCTCTCACGTGCTCTCTTTGTTTCCAGCTATGACATTGGGTCCATCAATGCCTCTGCGGATGGTGTCCACATCCACACAGTGCTGCAGCTGGCCAAGGACGAGGCTGGGCGCCTGAAAATTTCTAACATCACCTGCAATGCCTCCATTGCCAGGATGCATGCAGGCTTCTCTGGCACCCTCAGGTACACCCAACCCCACTGCATCAGCCCTGTCCCTCCACCAGACCAGCTCCACCTGTGTCTGGCTCCCAGGCCCCCCAGAACGTCCCTAGACCAAGCAGTGTCCTCCATGGCGGTGAGAGGGCAGGGCTTGGAGATGCATAAGGCAGGCAGCTAGAGAGCTGCTGTTGTGTCCTGCAGGAAGGTCTATGAGTTCCTGGGCACCTTCATTGTCACAGGAATGCGCTTCCTCCTCAGCCAGCAGGTATGGCTGAGCAGAGACAGGCATTGGAGCCCTGGCACGCCAGGTCTTGCCTGTCTTGTAGCAGGAGGAAGGTCTAGGTCCTCATTTGGACCTGGGAGTGATTCCCATCTTACCAGCCCATTGCCTTTCAGATCTGCCCATCCCTAGAGCATGCCAGCCTGGTGCTGCTGAACTCTGTGCTGGACACTGTGCCAGGTGAGTGTTGCCCTGAGGGAAGATCTGCTTGCTCTGAGGATGGCAGAGCTGGGCAGTGGGGTGCTGGGGGGGGTTGCTGCAGGCTTGGTCACAGCAGCATATCTGCCCTGGCAGTAAGGAACTATGTGGATGAGCACATTGGGATTGACTACTCCCTCCTGCGGGACCCAGCTGTCTCCACGGACACCCTTGACCTGGACTTCAAGGTGATCTTGCCCTGCCAACTCTCCCACCATCCCTGTGGGAGCAGCTGTGCCAACCTGCACGTTGGGCACCACAGAGCAGGCAGGGTGGGCTGTACTGCAGCCACAGAAACTATCTCCTGTTCTTGGCCCAGGGCATGTTCTTCCCCCGTGCAAGAGAGAACCAGGAGCTGGAGAATCATGCTGTGGAGCCAGTGATCAAAGAGACTGAGCGCATGGTCTATGTCGCCTTCTCCGAGTACTTCTTTGACTCAGCCATGCACGCGTACTTCCAGGCGGGTGTGCTGGCCATTGAGCTCCAGGGGGAGAAGGTAAGCAGTGCCTGGACATGGGCAGGGGCCTGGTGTCAGGCAGGAGGGAGGGCTGGGCTCTCCCACAGGGTGCAGAGCAAAAGAGGTGCTATCCAGGGAGCAGCTCTGCTGGGATCAACAGCCACCGCTCGCTTACCCCTCTGGTGGCTTGTCCTCCCCGCAGGTGCCCAAAGACCTGGAGGTTTTGCTGAGAGCCACCTTCTTTGGGACCATCTTCATGCTGGTGAGAGGAGCGCTCGGCTGGGGCAGGAGGCAAAGGGGAGCCCCTGGGGCAGACCACAGCCCTGCCCAGTTCCATGCCTCCAGCTAACCTGCCCCCCTCCAGAGCCCCACTGTGGATGCTCCCCTGCGGCTGGTGCTGCAGGTGTCTGCTCCCCCTCGCTGCATCATCAAACCCTCAGGCACCTCCGTTTCCGTCTCTGCTTTCCTCAACATCTCGCTGGTGCCACCGGGCCGTCCAGCCGTCCAGCTCTCCAGCATGGCCATGGTGAGTGAGGGGTGCTGGCCAGGAGAGCTGCATGTGGCCAGGGGTCCTTGTGCAGCCACCACCGTGCACCCCGGAAGAGCACTTCCCATACAGGAAGGCTCTGGTGTCCCAAAGCTGGGCCTGTGGAGCAAGAGCTGCAGCCTTTTCTCTCTCCCAAGGAAACAAAGCTGAGTGCCAAGGTGTTTCTGCAAGGGAAGGCGCTGCGCGTGCAGCTGGACCTGCGACGGTATGGCCCGTGCTGGGGTCCCGCGAAGGCCTTGGGGAAGGGGCCCTCTGCACCCCCCTCACGGCTGCTCTCCCCTGCAGGTTTCGCATCTACTCGAAGCAGTCGGCACTGGAGTCGCTAGCGGTGAGCAGCCCCGGGGGTGGGGGTCAGCCTCCCCTGCCAGCTCCCCCCAGGCACAGCACGGGGCAGGCTCCTGGGGCTGTGCAGCGCAGGACACCCTGCCCAGGCTGCAGGGCTGCTGCTGCCTGAGCTCACCCTCCCTCCTCTCCTCAGCTCTTCTCACTGCAGGCCCCACTGAAGACCCTGCTGCAGCTGACGATCATGCCCATAATTAACGGTAGGCACCACTGCTGCTGGCACGCAGCCAGGCTTGGGACAGGGGCATGGGGGGACCTGGTTTCACAGCGTCTCTCCCTACCTGCAGAGAGAACCAAGAAAGGGGTGCAGATCCCCCTGCCAGAAGGCATGGACTTCACCAGGGAAGTGGTCACCAACCATGCGGTATGCATTGGGATGGGGACAGCCCGGGTTCCCCCAGCCGGCGCAGGGTCTGTGTCCTGCTGGGGCAGAGCACAGTCCCACCGCACTGCTCCCCTTCGCAGGGATTCCTCACGGTGGGAGCTGATCTCCACTTCTCCAAGGGGCTGCGGGAGGTGATTGAGAAATACCGCCCCGCCCCCACCCCCCCCGCCTACCCCAGCTCGCAGCCGGCAGAGCCCAGCACGGACCCCCGCCAGCTCTAGCTCTACTCCCGACTTGCTCCTTTCACCCTGGACCGAGGGCAGCTCCTGGGCTGGACCCGCAGACTGTAGGTAGGAAGCAGCTTCCCCAGTATCATTGGAACATCCTGCAGGACGCCTGTGCCCTGGTGGGGAGCAGCAAGGTGGAGATGGCCACTCTGGGAACCCCTGCTGCACCCCTCTTCATTACACTAATAAATGACTTGACTTCAACTTGCACGGCCTTGTTCCTTGGAGGATGTGTCCACGCTGGACCACGCAGCTGCCAGCACGTGGGGCAAAGATGGGTAAGGAAGCACAGTGCTGCTCCCCCAGCTCGGGTACTCAGGAAGGCAGACACAGCTCAAATGAGTGGTGGAGGGGCTCAGAGCCACTGCGTTTCCTCGGCTCTTGCGGGTGTTTCCAGGCCTTGGTGACCCCTGCAGAGATTTCTGCTGGATCTTCAGCATGTAGCAGGACTCCTCGGAGAGCAAAGGAAAGTGCAGCGAGGGGCAGCAGTGTGCTGGGAGGAGCTGGGCAATGAGGAACAGAATCACCTTGTTCAGAGAGTTTATTGCAAGTTCCCAGGAGCACCGTGTGCCCCAGGCGGTGAGCGGGTGGTGGGATTGTCTTCACAGTAAGCCTCCTTCACCAGGATCAGATGTGGGAGCGGGGCCGTGGGGAGCAGAAGTCCCTGCAGGAGCAGTGCCCAGCTGCCCGCAACCACCAGGTGAACTGTGCTTTCCTAGCAGGGGGCAGCTGCCTTGGAGCCTGCCCAGGGCTATGTGCGTGCAGGGGCCATGGGGCAGAGGGGAAGTGGTGGGGACTGCTCCCTTGCAAGGAGGGAAGCAGCTGCCTCCCCAGACAGGGAGGAGGCGAGACAGGAAGCCACAAGAGAGGAGACAGCTGCAGCAGGGTCACCACTCCTCACCCAACAAGGCGCAGAGCCCATAGGACTCCTCACCCTGCACCCCCCACCCACTTCAGGCAGCCCCTTATTCTACCCCAGGGCTGGAGTAGGGAGCCCAAGAGTGTCTGGTTTCACAGCACAGGGAAGTGGGACAAAGCGAGGATGGGCTGTGCAGGAGGTACTGGAAGCTGCAGGGGTGCCAGGTGCCACCTTGACAGCATCTAGTAAGGCTCGTTCTTAATGAAGCGGCTGAACATGGTGAAAGCAGCGAGTGGCTGGTCTGTGGGCACCATGTGGCCGGCTCCCTGTGGGAAACAGGCAGGGGCAAGTCAGTGCTGGTCACAGGGTGCCGCTGCTCCGAGTGGTGCCAGCCCCAGACTGTCCACAGCCCAGCCAGCAGCACCCCACTGACCACAGCGCAGGTATCCGGCACATCTGCGTGCACCGTGGCCAGCAGCCCAGCCTCCCCGAGCCCCTCAGCCCTACCTTGACAGTGAGGAAGGCGATGTTGGTGAATTCCTTCACGAATCCCCCGATCTGGTTCTCACCTCCCTTAGTGTAGAGCCAGGGCCGACGAGCCACCTGCACCTGGGACCGGTGGCAGCAGCACCCTCAGTGTCCCGGCTGCCCGAGGCAGGTGGCCACAGCCCTGTCCCACGCTCTTGCCGCAGCCAGCCCCGGGCACGCAGCCGACTGCACAGCCTGGAGCTGATGACCGGCCTGGCCCAGGCCCTGCTCTGCCCATTTACCTTCTGGCAGAGGGAGTCCACAAACCACTCATCCCCGAGGAAGTTACAGGCCATGTCGACATCCCCGTTGTACACCAGGATCCGGTATTTCTGCAGAGCAGAAGGAAGGTGAGCGTTTTGCAGCACCGGCCAGGGAGGGGGCTGGTTTGCAGAGCCAGTCTCAGGGCCCGTGTACTCCACCACACCCACCGTGGCTCCAAGCAGCTTCAGGTACTGGTCGTTCATCTGCATGTAGAGGCGCTTGTAGCTGCGGTTCACCTCAAAGCTGCAGAGGAAGTGTTGGTGTCATGCAGCTGCTCATAGGTGTGGTGGTCCCTCCCCACCCAGAGCTTGCTCACCTGCACACCTGCCACTCCTGGGCATCAGGGGAGATGTGGAGAGCCTTCTTCACCTCCGGGCAGTTCAGATACACACTGAGGGCTGTGGAGTTGGTGCAGGGTGGGTCCATTCGGACCTTATTCCTGGCTACTGGCATCCGGAACAGATTCTGGGAGAGAGTTGGGAGACTCCCTGCCACAGCAGCACGAAATGCTGCCCCATAGGAGGAGCTGCTCTCTGCCCACAGGCAGCACCACTTGCCAAGCAGAGAAGAACAACTCACAGCCCGGTGGCATGGGCACCTTGGCTCACCTGCCGCCAGGAAAACCTCATTGGCATCCGGATGAAGGAGTTGCCCAGGTCATGTGTGATGAGATAGTCACCCTCGTACCTGCAGCCACAACGAGCACAGGGACAGGCTGAAAGTTCTGGAGGAACAAGGGGTGAGGGATTCCTTGGGGAATCCTCAGCCACAGACACAGTCCAGCTGTCCTGGAGGAGCTCCCTGCCCAGCCCACTACATCCCTCTGCCAGCCAGGGCCACACACACAGCACACCAAAACAAGCCAGTGTCTGGAGACCCATCTACCCTGGGACTCCTCTCACCTCATGCTCCCAGGGACACCACCATCGCATGGGGCATAGAGGTTGTAGATGTTGAGGCCGGACTCCTCTACGATCCGAATCATCTCCTCCATCTGCAACGAGCCGCAAGAAAGATTTGGGACTCAGTGGGATGCTCAAGGGACTGTGGACCCCTCAAGGGACCGTGAGCCCAGTGAGAGCCAGGAGGGTGGGTGCTGCTCACAGACACTAGTGCTGGGTGTGCATTCAGGGACTCAGCTCCCCTCACCTTGAGCGTGCAGTTCAGGTTGGAGTTGTCATGGAAGTTGCATTTCCCTTGGGAGCAGCAGAAGGCCTGCAAGTCCCTCCACAGCCTGCGGGCAGAGACCAGGGCACTTGGACTGCACCGCCCAGGTGGCAACGCCGACACTAAGACAGTGGCTGAGGCCTTGGCCACACTTCTGGCTCCCTGCCCAGAGGCAACACAGCAGGCAGCTCAGCCCAGGGAGCCGAGGGAGCCCTGTGAGATCCATGGGAGCTGCCCAGGACAAGAGGCCATCTCCACAGCCCAGTTGCTGGCCCAAGTCAGGCCAGGACCTTCCCACCGACCCAGCCAGCCCCATCCTGCTTGCACAGAGACAGCACATTCAGCACTCCCCCCTCTTCTTACTCAGTCCCCAGCAGGCCGTGGTAATAGGCAAAGTAAACCAGGGAGTTGTCATTGATCTCGTAGGAGGAGAGGCCGTTTCCCACAGCGATTCCCTGCGAGGCAAGAAGAAAACAACCGTCATGTTCCAGCTCCCCACAGGGAAGCTGCAGCAGCAGCAGCGGCAGGCAGGAAGCAGATGTGGTACTGTTTACTCCATTGAGGGAACAGGAAGGGTCAGGGCTGCCTGAGAATGCTCCTCAGGTCCCACTCGACACGGACAGACACATCCACCAGTGGCCACTGCCAGCACCCCAGGAGAAGATGAAAGGCTGCAGCAGCAGACCCACCCTACAGCCCAGAGGGGGCCCCGCACGTGCAGCCAGTCCCCAGCCCACTACAGCTCAAGAGCCCCAGCAAGGTGGTGCCAAGGCTTCTGCTCCCAGGCTTAGCCCAGGCCAGTGGCAGAACCCAACCGCTCACCTTCAAGTTGAGGCTGGGGTCCTGCATCACCCACTCTGCCAGCGTGGGGATGTAGACCCCCCCATAGCTCTCTCCTGTGAGGAAGAGATCGTTCTTGGAGTACTCGGGGAAGAGCCGAAGGAAATCTTTCAGTGCCAGATAGTTGTTGCGAGCAACCTGCAGGCAGGAGGAGATGGGGTCAGGCAGCACAGAAGGACCCCCAGCACCCAAGCTGGGGCAGGCAGGGGACAGGTCCTTCCTGAGAGCCCAGGTCACTTACCTCGGTGTCGTTGGTGGTATACTTCTTGTCCTCAGAGTAGGAAAAGCCAACGCCAGCAGGGGACTCCAGGTAGAGAATGTTGGCAATCTGCAAAGACAGCAAGGGAGCTGGAGATCAACGGAGCCCGGCCCACCCCCGGGCCACACTGAGGGGTGGGGGCCACATTCCTGCCGTGCATGACAGCAGACTCAAGAAGGGTGTGTTTGGCAAGGGGCCTGCAGGACAATCAGCTCCACGGAGATGGTAGGAGATACCAGCTCAGGGCCACCATCTCCCTACAGCCGTGGAGGGCTGCAGCCATACCTTGTTCCAGGCATAGTCATTGTACTTCAGTGTGACCCCGTCAGGCTGAATCTGGGGAAGGAGGAGACAGTGACCGATAGGCACAGCGAGGCTGCCACCAGTGGGATGGCTCTTGACACACAGCCTGATGGCCCCCAGCAGAAGCCAGACAGAGATGGCAGCCCAGAGCCGCAGGACATCATGACTACTAACCTGGAAGGGGCCATGCTCCTTCAGGAAGCCCTCCATGGAGCTGCAGCCGGGGCCCCCATTCAGCCACAGTACCAGGGGGCTGCTCTGGGGGTTGCTCTGGGCCTCCACAAACCTGCAGACATGCAGCTGTCAGTAGCTGGTCCCTGGCCAGGGCCCCACCCCGGTACCGGCCCCACGTACCAGTAGTGCAGGTGCTGGCCCGGCCCGGCGCAGAGGTAGCCCGAATAGTGTCGGAAGGAGGGCTGCTTGGCCAGCCCTGGCAGGAAGGTCACCTCGTGGGCCTGGGGGGCAGCCTGGCTCAGCCCCAGCAACAGCATGCACAGCAGCACTGGCCCCATCTGTGGGGGAAGAGGAGTGAGGTGGGGAAGGGAGATCGGGGCGCTGTTCACCGGGAACGGCTGCGGTCCCAGCAGTGCCCCACAGCTGCCTGACACCCAGCCCGGCTGCCCTCAGCCTCATCGAGTCCCCCGGCCGCGCTCCCCTGGTGCTGGGCTGCTCCGGTGCATCCACTCCTTGTCCCATCCCGCCTCGTCTGTTCCATCCCGCTGACCCCATCCTGTCCCGCTGACCCCATCCCGTCCGCCCGGTCCGGTCCGTCCCGTCCCGTCCCGTCCCGTCCCGCTGACCCCGGCAGCTCCCGACGCGGTTCCCGCAATCGCCGCTCCCGGCGGGCACATGACACCCGCCCATATGACCTCCGTGCTCACGTGAGCGGGGCGGGGTCTCGCCGCGGCCAATCAGAGCCCCGGGGATCGCCGTCCCGTTGCCCCGGCTCCGCGCCACCGGGCAGAGCTCCGCCGTGCGGGCAGCCGGCCCGGCGGGAGCCCTCAGCCCCGATGAGCGCTGCCGGGTGCCGGCGGGGCTGGCCCGGTACCGCCGGTTACAGCTGGGTGCAGCGCTGGGCAGGCACCGTGTGGGGTGCTGGAGGGGCCGGTGCGGTCCGGTTGTGTCCCAGCAGGCGTGGGGTCCCCTCCCGCCCTCTCCCGCGGCACTAGGACCCCTCCTGCCTTCCCTAGCAGGCACCGACGGGCACAGCTGGGTACTGCCAGGCACTGATGGGCACTGCCAGGTGCCAGCAGGAGTGGCAGAGATGGCTGGGCACAGCCGGTTATATCTGGGTACCACTGGGCACTTCCAGGCACTACTGGGCACAGCCAGGTACTGCCGGGCACAGCCAGGCACTGCTGGGTGCCAGTGGGCACAGCAGGGATGGCTGGGCACCACTGGTTACAGCTAGGTGCCACCGGGCACTGTCAGGCACTACCAGGCACAGCCAGGCACCCAGGCGTAGCCAGGCAGCACTGGGCAGGCACCGTGTGGGGTGTCAGAGGGGCCAGTGTGGCCCAGTTGTGGCCCAGCAGGTCTGGGGTCCCCTCCCACCCTCTCCCGTGGCACTAGGACCCCTCTGAGCCGCCCCTGGCTGTCCCTGCCTGGAGAGGCCATCGCCACCTCCCAGCAGCTGTGACAGACATGGTTAAAAATAGCAGTGGGGGCCATGGCTGCCCGGTGCCGCCTCGCTGCGCGCTTCCACCACGTCCACGGCACAAACGTCCGCCTGGATGCCTCACGCACACGGGCCACCCGGGTGGAGAGCTTCGCCAACGGGCTCTGCTTCAGCCAGGAACCGCTGGCGCCCGGGCAGATCTTCCTGGTGGAGATTGAGGAGAAGGAGCTGGGCTGGTGTGGGCATCTGCGCGTGGGGCTGACAGCCCTCGACCCCCAGAGCCTTGAGGTGGTGCCTGAGTACTCACTGCCAGACCTGGTCAACATGGGGGACACCTGGGTATTTGCCATCACCCGGAGCCACAACCGTGTCACGGTGGATGGGGAAGAGGAACCAGCACGGGCACGGGGCCCTCCGTGGGAGCCGTTCCTGCTGATCGAGCAGGTGAGGATCCCCCGCGACACGCTGGTGGGGCGCAGCAAACCTGGGCGCTACAGCCACATCCTGGATGACCTGTACAAGATGAACGTGTTGCCTGCGACCGCCCGGCGCAGCCGGATCGGCGTGCTGTACGCCCCTCAGCCCGACGGCACTGCCGACATGCACATCGTCATCAACGGAGAGGACATGGGGCCAAGCGCCAGGCACCTGCCTACCACCCGCCCCCTCTACGCCGTGGTCGATGTCTTCGCCTCCACCAAGAGTGTCCGGGTTATCCCAGTGGAATATGGCTGTAGGTACCTGTCCCTCCCTGGGGCATGTCCAGCATGGGCCAGGAGCTTGCAGGGGGAGAGTCTAGTTGGGTCACTGTCCTTGGGTCACTGGTCACCCCTTCCCCAGCAGAGTGATGGGGGGGAGGGGCAGGTTCTGGGCTGTCCTGGAACCAGAGGTTGCAGGGCTGCTCCCCTACAGCACCACACTCATCCTTGGCCAGCCAGATGCCCCTGCCCAGAGCCCATCACTGGGGCTGTTTCTCAGGGGGCTGGCAAGCCCTTGCTGTGCCCAGCCTTGCCCCATGGGCATGCAGCATCCTGGAGTCAAGTGACATCCTGCATCGGCAGCAAAACATCCGGCTGTGCCCCACTGCACATCCTGGCATGCACACCATGCCCCTACACCTGCCATGTGCCCAGGCCATGGGATGCCCTGGGCAGACACCCCATGATAATGTCTGAGATTGGGCAATATTCAGCATCCCTTGGCTGGCTGGGGAGGGGCTTGGAAGGCTGGTGCTGGTTGCTGGCACTTGTGAGGAGTCAGGCTAATAAGTGCCAATTAGCACCACACTGTAAAAATCAGGAGATGCTGAGGATTATGTGAGAGAGCTAGTGCCAGGGTGCCAGCTGCCCCCAACTCCTGGGATCTTGCTGGTACAAAGTTCAGCTGTTCCTGTCTCAAGGCTGAAATCTAAGAAATAAGACAGATTATCCAAACGGGGAGATTAAATGTGCCAGGCTGTGCAGGGCCCACTGCCCCGGGAGCGTGCCGAGGGCGACTGGCTGGGGTGCTGCAGGTGGCTGCCGAGTCACTCTCCCTGGCCACTCGCAAAGGACTGGTGCCGGCAGCACGTCCCTCTGTGAGAGCTGCCCTCTCCCACCGCAGCTGTGGGGCCCTGCGAGCGCCATGGCTGGCACAGGCACTGCTTTGGAGGCACAATCTGGCTTCCTCCCCACCACTAAGATTTCAGCAGCTCCGGTTTGTGCAAGACTTCCGCGGGGTTTAAGAATCAGTCTCGGTGCAGTTCTGTTCCTGCCAGGGGTCTGGCTGGTGAAGTGGAAAGTAGAAGTGAGCAGTAGAGCTGCTGGTGACATGTGATGCGGCATGGGGGCGGGGGGAGGGAAAGGGCATCTGCTGCCCATCACCCAGCACGACACAGCCCTGTGCCGCCAAGGCAGAGATAAGCGCTCCAGCCATCCAAAACCAGCCCCAAGGTCAGGAGCCAGCTGGGCACAGCAGGGTTATGGTCGGCAGAGCTCAGCTCTGCCCACTGCTGCTGCAAGTACCCGAAGGCACCGGCCCTGCAGCTGAAGAGGGGCTCAGCTGTGTACAGGCCAAACAACCAGGTCCCACCTGCCGCTCTGCTCTGGCCGAGCCTGGTGCCCTGGGGTGCTCTCCTCTGGTTTGGCTCTTGGAGGTGGTGGCTGAACCGAGGCCCACAGCCTGCACCCGAGTCAGCTCTCATCTCAAATCCAGAGACAGTGCCGACTAACTGCACCCGTACCGCTGAGCTACTGAGGGCTAAGGAATCCCACCGGGGCACCCTTACAGGAGCAGAAACCTCCTGCACCGGTGGCCATGGGAACAGCTCCGGTCTCTGCAGGCAGCACAGCCCCAGCCTGTAGGCACTCACCAGCTAGGGTGAAAGGGAAACGCAGTGTGGGCCTGTGAGACCCCAGGGACCCGTGTCTTCCATTTCCCTGGGCTCTGGGCCTTGCCAGAGACCCAGTCAGCCCAGCTGCTTTTTTCTGCTCTCTCCCAGTTCCCTCCCTGCAGACTCTCTGCCGGCTGGTCATCCAGAAGCACATCGTTCACCGCCTGGCCATCGATGGGCTCGACCTGCCCCCGCCGCTGAAGAGCTTCTGCAAACACGAGTGAGGTGTCGAGGGTGCTGCCCTGGCCATTCCCCATGCTGACAGCCTCGCCAGACAGACAATGGGCTGCCTGGGATTTGTCCCCCAGCTGCCCCATCCACCTCCTGGGAACCACCAGCACACGGCCCCTTCACCCCCAGGGTAAGTGCACCCGTGGTACTTGCTGTCAAAGGGACAACAGCCGACACGAGCGGGCGGGCAGCCTGGCAGAGCGTCAGAGGGACATAACTCCATGCAGATGGGTGCAGCAGGACTGGTGTGCGGGCAGGAGGGTGGTGCTGGGCAGAACAAGCAATAAAGAGCCTCCAGGCAGAAAGCAAACCTGCTGTGGGGAGAGCTGGCACACAGAGCAAGGCAGGGACTGCAGCCTGACCATGCCAGAGCCTGCGGCCGACGGCTGTGCTAACTACCGGTGCTTCCCAGCTCCTGGCTGGGACACAGAGCTTTGGCTCTGGGGTTTTTTAGTCCCCAGCCAAGGGGATTTTCTTCCCTTTCCATGTCAGGGCATTTCATGTGGCTGCAGCGAGTGCTTCAGGGGACTTGCCTTCCAGGAAGGTGGAAAGAATCCCCAAAGGAGGGGGTGGGAGGATGGGACACCCTCCTTCAGCAGATGCTCCAGCGAGGACTGAAGTGGGGCATGTGAACAATGCTGGGATCCCTGGGTGGGTCAGATCAAGGGCTGGGCGGGACATGGGAGGGCACAGCCTGACGCTCACGCAGAGGGTAAGCTCACGCAGAGGGTAAATTGCACAGTTTCGCTCTTGGGAAAGATGTTTACCCCGAGAGTGGTGATGAGTTATTTCCTGTGCTCCCAGTGGGGAGGATGCCTGAGGGAAACCCACAGCACCCAGGGAGCTGTGCTGGCAAAAGCTGTTGCTCAGCTACACAGCCAGGCAGCTTGGGAGGGGAGCCCTGCGCTCCGCAGCTCCAGGAGCTGCACAGGGACCTCCTCCAGACCCGCAATCCTCCAGCTGGGTTTACCACAGTGCTTGTGCCAGGATGGGAGGGGAGGCAGCATCACAGCTGTGCAGACCAAGAGGCAAAGGGAAGAGCCCTCCAAAAATGAGAGGGGTGCCCACACGTGTCAGAAGAGATGGTGAGGGGTCAGCAGGCAGGGCCTTCCAGGCCTCTTCTACAGCAGAGCTGAAGGTTGAGACATGCAGCTTCAGGTTTACAGAAAGGTGTTTTAGGAAACAATACACTATATTTAGTCAGAGTATCAGATAAAGTTACAAAACACTAGATGAAGATGAAATCCCCATCCACCCAGGAGCCCTACTCCTGTAACAGGCCAGCTCTGCTGAAACCAAAGCATTAAGGAAGGCAGCACCAATCAGGGAAAACACCCGACGGTGCCTGAACCACAGCCATGAGTGAGGCCTCTGTCATCCTGCTGCCACGTCCCAGCACGACAGGATTTGGGTCTGATGGTGCTGGAGTTGTTCTCGCAGGCGGGAGGGGACGAGGAGCTCACCCGGTCCCACAACAACGCCCAAGGGCCAGGGCTTGTTTGCTCTACTCAAGATTTTTTTCCTCCCCCACCCCACGTATTTAAAGCCTTTGCTCTCCACCTCACCGCAGCTTTGTTTGCACGGCTGTGACCCCCAGCATCCCACCCACCTCCCCCAGCGCAGGAGCTGTTGACGAGGGAGGGCGGGTTCCCCTTTAGGAGGAATTGAAAGCAGCTGCAGAACCAGACAAACAACTCCCTTGCTCCAGACCTCGGGCCACACTGCCAGCAGCGGAGATTGCCACCCTTTGGATCTGCTGCCTCCTAACAAGCAGGTTCGTTCCACTAACTGGAGAGCACCGCAAAGAGTCACGGCCACTGAGAAGCACCATCCAAAGCCCTGCCTGATCTCACGGGCCGAGCGAGCCCCACCATCCCGTGCTGGCAGGGATGGGCGCCCGCATCTGGCACAAAGACAGACGCAGCTCCCAAGTGACACAAGGCCAATTTATTGGCTTTGTTGCACAACACATCGCAGCTGGATGCTGGAAGAACCTGCGGGCGTTGGCCACAGATCAAATAATTTTCTCACATGTTATTATACCATCACCTCCCACGCTGCACCACCCATGGTTGGCTCCCAGCCACATATGTTAGCCGGGCCAGCAGCTGGTTTTCCATCCAGCGTGACCAAGAGTTCCCAAACCAGTTCCAGTTCCTCAGCTGCTCCGTGCCAGAGGCAACACTTGCTCGGTAGATAAAGGACCCAAACTACCCCTTCCACACCAAGCCCCAAGGGAATGACAGACTGATGGGAGCAATGGTGGAAGCTGGGCCACCAGTGGAGTGATCCACAGGCTTCCTGAACATCTGCTGCACCAGTGGACCCACACACAGAGCAGCCAACTCATCTCCCACTCAATGCTAGAGCTTCATCTTGATATAGGGCCCAATCCAGCTGTCAGCCAGCTCCCTGAGGGTTCTGTACCTGTGCTCAAACTCCTCCCTGCTGCAGTGGGTGAGAAGCCGGCTGATCTCTGCTGTGAGGAAGTTCACCACCAGGGATTTATCCAAAGACTCATTCCAGGTGCTCTTCAAGACCTCCAGAAGGCCATCAACACTGTCTTCTTGCTCAGCCTGATGGGCATCGCATCCCTTCTGCCACTGTCTGTTGAGCATCTCCGGCTGCAGGGTCTTCCTGTCTGAGTTCAGCACAGCCAAGATGTGCCAGCATGGCAGCTGGAAGACCTGGTTGAAGTGACAAGTGCAGTTGCTTGGGCCTTTCAGGTCCACCCTGTGGGCATCCTCCAGAATCTGGATACTGAGATCATCTTCCCTGGTGCCTATCAGCTGCATCGACTTCTGAACCACCGCAAACTCACTTAGACACAGCCTGGCAGCTGGCTCTGTGCAAATATTACTCAAAGACTGCTTGATGCACTCTTCGGTCCTTTGGTTAACATCCTCCTCACTGTCACCCTGTGGGTTTCCTGCGGCCTCCAGTTTAGCCATAGGAGATGAAGGATCTGATGAGGACTGAGGGCTCCAAGGTTCACTCTGTAGAGTGTGAGGGATTTCTGGCTGATGCTGAAGAGCTGTAGGGAATAGAGGAGCTGCTGGTGGCTTCTCGAGAACAATCACAGGACTTTTAGCAGCTGTGACAGAAGCTGCCAGTGACTGCTGCTGAGCCGCTGCTTTGGTGGGGGAGGCCTGGACACAGCTCTGAGCTGGCTTACAGTGGCACAGCAGGGAGAGAGGTGAGGCAGGCAGGTTTAGGGAAGCTACCTGAGTAGCATGGTGATGAAGACAGGGAGTCGAGCACATCAAGACATCAGTAGGGTTCTCAGAAACACATTTTTGATAGTACTGGGCTAAAAAGGTGATGCAGCTCTCCAGAGAGAGCCCAGTCTTGAAAATCTGGCTTAAACCCCTGGGTGACCATCTCCAGGTCCCATTGCTCTTCTCCCAATTCCTCTCACTGTGTGCAGTCCAGATCTCATCATCAAGCAGCCAGTGAATATGGAGCTGGGGCAGCAGGTCTGGTGTCATGAGGTCCCTCAGAAGGGCATACATCTTCCTGCGGCAGCTCTTGGTGGCTCCACACATGGTGTCGCTCAGGGCGGCTAGGATCAGTTCCTCGGTGTGTTCCTCCAATGCCAGCCGCTGGATCTGCTGCTGCAGGTGCTTGTAGAGGTAGAAGACGGAGAGCTGCACTTCTGCTGCAGGAAAAGCCTGGGTGAGCACTGGCTGCTGGCGGAGGCCAGGGCCCACCAGGAGCCGGGTCTCAGCCCAGGCCGGGTTGAAGGTCCTGAATGCCCCGTACATGCGGGCCAGGCTTCCCGCCGACTCATCCCGTGGGACAGCGAGATGCACCACCCTGGCCATGCCACCCCGCAGAGTCGGGGCCGGCCCGGCCTGGCCGCCCACCGGCTCGGGGCCCCAGCAGCGCCCGGGGAAAGCGGGCAAAGGTACCACCCATGGCGGTGCTCTGGAAGCTGACGGAGGCCATGCTGCCGCCCGCGCCCAGCTCGTAGGCCACTAGGGAGCCGCTGCACAGCCCCACCGGAGCCTCAGTCATCGCCAGCCCCGGCGGGGTCGGGCCGGGAGCGCTAGGCCGCGGCACCGCCGCTTACCGGGAAGACATATCCCGGCATGCCCCACTCCACCGCCTCCCCAGGGCAGCGTATCCCGGCATGCCCCGATCCCTTCCGGGGGAGTGTATCCCATCGTGCCCCGCTCCCCGCAAGGGGCGCCACTAATCACCGTAGGGTGCGCCATGATGTCAGGCAGCACGCGGGGCCCTCTACCGGCCGAGCGCGACCCCGGCGCCACCCGCTGGCACCGGCCGGCCGCGCCCCGTCGCTGCCAGGACAGGAGTCGGCCGCCGACCGGGGCCGTCCCCACCGCCATCCATCGTCTACCTCGGCGCCTCTGTTACCCGGAGCAGTGGAGGGGCACCGGCTGCTCCCCGGCCGCCTCCGCCAGCCCCGGTGACCGAGCCCAAGCATCCAGGATCGCTGCCAGCGCAGAGCTGCGCGCCTCCAGCGCCTCCCCCTCGCACTGCATCAGCAGGTTGGCCAGCTCTAGGCTGAGGGACCGGACACTCTCCCCGCGGCTACCCGCCGAGACCGCGCCGCAGCCCGGGAGGCTGGTCCCGGGGACTGGGAGCTGCTGGGACCTCCTCTGCCAGCGCCTGCACACCATGGCTTCCTCCAAACGGCCCCGGCGCACCTGCAGCACAGCTAGGATGTGCCTGCAGGGAAGCCGGTAGCGCCGGTGGAAGCAACAGCTGCAGGTCCGGCAGTCCCAGCTCACCCAGTGTGTGTCCTCCAGCAGCTGAATCGCCCGGCTGCCCGGCGCGGGGCTGAGCAGCTGGGTGGATGTCTGCACCACCTCCCACTCCTTCAAGCACAGCCAGTAGCCCAGGTCCGTGCAGTTCTCCCGGAGCGTGGTTAGCATGCAGCCTGGTTCTGCTACTGCAGCCTGGTTCTGCTACTGCAGCCTGTCTGGCGGATTCAGAGCGCTCAGCAAAAGTCTGACAGGCAGAAACAGGGTCTGGCTCTGCTGCAGCACCAGTGTGTGTGTTGGGCTTCTCCAATCATCCTTGGTACTCAAGAAACCCTGATCCAGGTTTTCCAAGCCTCTGGAATCAAGAGAGCCGGCACACTCCAGAAAATGAAGAACATTTGCCTCCAAGGACAGCTGCTTGCCAAAGAGACCAGATATCTGGTGCGTGATGAGGTCCAGGCTGTCCATGTATGTGCTGCAGGAGCGCAGACCTTTTTTTCTGTGCATGCACCACAGCAGCTCACAGGAAAACCAGTTGGCTTGCAGGTAGTCGTACAGCTCTGGGCTCACCACGTGCTTCACCAACTGGGACAGGACATCCAGACTTGCAGCCGAAGGGTACAACACAACCTTCTGCAAGGCCAGTATCAAGTCCTGCTTGAAGGAAGAGGAGATTTCAGTTTCATTCACGCTCTTCTCAAGCAGTTGGACAGTGTGATAAGAGAGAAGCACCTGAGCAGAGGGAAAGAGCTCGTGGAGGATGGCTTTTTGAGGGAAGGACATGTCCACAAACACAGCCTGGACTTTTTGCCACTGGGGGTTGAACTCCTTGAAGATGTTAAGCATTTTCTTGATGCTGTGTCCTGTGTCATCCTTCAGCAGTGACAAGTGCACCACCTGCCCCACTCGCTCCTTACTCTCAACAAGGAAAGCATAGAGAACATGTCCTGCCTCGCTTGACACCCTGTGCAGCAGGAGGCTCTCAGGGAACTGCATAAATGAGCTCTTCATCTTGCTGGTCTGAAAGCTGAGTCTGACCAGACCACGGTCGCTGTCTGCACTAATTGAGGCTAGAGAGCCCCAGTCCCCTCTCAGAAAGGTTTTCATTACCTTAGCGACCCTGACAAGCACAGGGGCTGAAGTGTTTTCCTTCCCTGCCTCAGGAAGAGCAGACACCGTGCCCACCATTTGTCCTGTGTCCACATGCGGATCTTCACCTGCTCCAGCACTGCTTTCCGTCCTGCATGCATGCTGCTGCATACACAGATTTGTTCCAGTGCTTGCAATGGTGCCTCTGGTCTGGGAAACCACTGGGTATGCATGGATGTGGTTGCTGTTCAGTTCGCTGATCTCAAGCAGGTCTATGTCCTCCTTATATTGCAACACAAAATAAGCTGGACACAAGCTGGGCTGCTGCTTTCTCTTCCTGCTATATTTTTGGGTCCGGGCACAACCAAACTTCACCTGCATGAACACGCAAACATTGAGAAAGCATTAATGGGGAGAGCAGTGGTGGCATAGGCTGCTAGCCTATGCTAGTTTTGACTTGCATTCCAACTTTGTATTCAATCAGCAAACATAAAAAACCCTCAACATGCATGCCACAGACATGAGGCTGGCTTCCTACTCAAAGCCTGGGGTAAGAAAGCTCAGACACAGAAGAAGCAAAGGAACCAAGAGTTACAACAGTCACAACCAGCAGCCCCAGCTCTTGTTCCCAACAGTGCCTCTATTTCTGTCACCAGAACCAGCAAAGCCATCAATGAAAACCTGTGTGTTGGTATCTTACTCCCTTAAAACACGTATCATTTCTGCAATTCCCTGCATCTGGGAGAGCAGGCTGGAACATAGCAAGTAAGGCTTCAAGGCATGAGAATAAATTATGTTTTAAGAAGGGGAGCAGTTGCGTAACTGGAGAGTGACCTTGCAGTCTTTGCACACGCAAGCTGCCGACTTGGATGGAAACAAGATGGCATCACTGGACCTGCTCTGATAAGCAAAAGGTCATGGAATCAAGTATTGCAAGAGGGGAGACCTGACGAAACCTTTCCATTGCAGTGAGGTAAAGCAGCTAGGGAATGTGAACACGACAGTTACTTCGCATCCTGCCTCTTGAGTAGAAAAAGGCAGGAGGAACGGTTTGCCAGCAACCTCAAAGGTCAAAGGTTTTGCTGCGAGAGGCAGAGCAAGCTGTCAAACCCAGTGGGATGGAGCTAAGCGACAGGCGCAGGACAGCAGAGCAGGAGCCGAGGGGGCACCGAGAGGGCTGGGACACAGCAAGGGGGTCAGTAAGAGCGATACTGGAACAGCTGAGGCTATGGAAAGGGCAAGCGTGTGACACAACCAACATCGTTCTTCTGCACGGGTGCGTAACACCGAGCGGCGCCCCACAGAAGCCCGGAGCACCGGGCCGGGATCACACTAGAGCTCGGCAGCTTGCGGGGCAGTGCCGGCTTAGGGACTGAGAGACGGCCCCACCTCTGCCTACGGTCTGCAGAGCACGGCTGCTTGCCCGAAGCTTCCTCCCGGGAGCACCGACCCCCTCCCCGCTCCCCCCTGCCAAGCACGGCCCCGGCACTGCCGAGGCACCGAGCCAGCCCGGGGCGGGGCCAGGGCCATCTTACTTGACATCCTCACGGACGGCCGCGCCGTGCTGCCGGTTGTGGCAGCGGACGGAGACGCAGCTCCGTAGGCTGTAGCGGCAGCCCCGCGCCCGCTGGTAGGCGTGGAGGCGCTGCCTGAAGTCCTCATAGCACCTGAACAGGGCTCCCAACACCATGGCGGGCCCGGCCCAGCCTGAGAGGAGCAACTTTCACCCCGCTGGCTGTATTACAGCAGCTGGGGTACCGCCCACACCCTAAATACCGCCAATCAAGAGCTTTCTCTTCGGATTGGCAGGAGCCGAGCCAACCAATCCAGAGCTTTTCTCCGACACCCGAGTGACTGGCGGCTCAGCAGCCCAATCACCTGGCGGTTCCCTCCCCCCCCTC
>VXBZ01011511.1:13830-24958 GCA_013399135.1 Heliornis fulica | reverse complement strand
ACCCTCCGCTGCCAGCCCCCGCCCGGGCTGTCCTGGCAGGGTCCCGGATCCCCCCCGCCTGACACCACAGGAGCTCTGCACCCTGGCGCCTGGCCCTGCTGGGTCCCGGGGTTCTGATACCCCCGTACCCCGATACCCTGGGAGCCCGAGACCCTCCACCCGTTCTCCCCACTGTGTTACACTGCAGCCACTATGGGATGTTCCCTGGGCTACCTGGCACTCCAGCACACTGGCCCCAGCCGGCCCTGCCACGTGCCCCGAGCGGCTGGGCTGCACCCCCGGCACTCGCCCTGCCGTATTTAGCACCATGTCTGCTCCCTCCTCGCCACTTTCTTGGGAATGTCTATTAATATCGAGGAACGAGCCCAGCTGCTGCCATCGCTCTGCCCCCGCTCGCCCGCTGTGTCCTGCTCCAGCACCCTGCACTCTGCCTGGGCTCCAACGGAGACCTCTGTGCTGATGGGGTGTGGGTCTGGGGGGGTGGCACTTATGAAACCAGTGTGCGTGTGGGTTCCAAAAGCCTCCCCAGCCCCTCCCCGCCCATCTGCTGGGCAAGGGAGGGAGGATATGTTGGGAACTGGACTGGTGCCATCCCCAGCTCCCATCGTGAGAACGGATGTTATGGCAAAACCAGGAGCCAGGGAACCTTCTGGATCTCCCTGACACTGGAACCTTGTGGGACAGGGTGCTGTCAGCTAGACTACACTGCAGCCCCAAGACCCTGGGCAGCCTGCTTGGAGCACTGCGGGTCACGGGCCAGCTGGCCAGTGCATCCTCAAAGTCACTAGCCCCGGCCAGGCCCTGGCAGAGGTGGCTGGCATGGGCTGCGGTGTGTGTAGGCAAAGCCTTCGAGGAGGCTCCTGGACAGATTTCCCACTCTCTTAGTAGCACGGAAAGATGGGACCTTTTCTGGACCCGGGTTCGAACAGCATAGGGGACCACGTACTGCAGGGAGGGGCATGCTTTGTGTCCCCTCAGGAGCTTCACACCCCAGCCCCACCAGTGGCCCCTTCCTCATCTGGACCAGGTTGATGCAACATAGCTCTGCCCCAGACCACCCAAGCAGAAAATGGTGGGTGGGGAAAGGAGGTGGCAGAGTGAGGCCAGAGCCCCTGGAGTCTTACGGCAATGAGGGGGTGGACACCACAGTGGGGGAACTCAGACGGGTGCCCCAGGAAGGGCTACCAGGTCGGTGGGGAATGGGTGATGGTCCATGCCCATGGCGCTTCAGCAGAGAGTTTGGTGCAGGGGAAAGCTCTGGCCCCCTTGTCCTGGTGATGCTGGCAGCTCCAGGACTATTTTTAACCCTCTCCTTGCTGAGCCACCCTGAGGAGGGGGGTGCTGCAGGGGGTGGAGTGGAGCCGCCCTCCTGCTCAGGCTCCAGTGTCCCTCCCCAGAGGGCTTGAATTTCTATCCCAGCTTCAGACCCACATTTAATCCCCAGCTCTTGGCCAATAACGCTTTGGCTAAATTAGGTAAAATGTGCCCTTTGCCAATGAGTGGGGCCGGATTTCCACCGGGGAGCTGATAGGCTGTCAGGGCCAGGGGGGCAGTGGCTGGGGGCATGATGCGTGGTGGGGACACTACATATTGAGGTGCCAGGGGCACCAGGGAGCTTCTGAGGGCTTGTGCTGCAGGAGCTCGTGACTCCCTGAGGGAGGGAAGCAGCAGAAATGGCTTCAATGGTAAGAACCCTCATGCTGCCATGTGCTGTGTGCCAGGGTGAGCCCAGGGCAGGGTGTGCTGGGCACTGCATGCAACTGGGGGATCTGGGCTGCTGAGGTGCCTGTGTGGATGGTGGCGGGGGGGGGATAAATGGTCCCTGCTGGGCTGAGCGTGGGGATAAAGGGCAGGGAGGCATCGGGACAGTGCAGAGTCCCCATGGGATGAGCTCTGCAGGGGACTGTGTGGCTGCCAGGGGGTCATAGGCACCCATGGATGCTGGCTCAGCCCCAGCTGGAGCTTGGGGCTGCATGGAGGCGGTGATGGTGAGGGGTGGCTGAAAGCTGAGCGCTGGGTCATGCAGCACGATAGCACCACCGGCTCTGCGTGCGGCCTGCGCCTCCAGGAGAAACTCGATCGGGGCCAACAGGTGCCTGTGGCCGCAGTCCCGATGGTCCCTATAAGGGGAGGCAAGGAGATCCCAAAAATAGCACTGCATGCTTAGGATGTCAAGGCTGCACACAGGGACCGTGGCCCCTGCACCATGGAGTGTCCCTGGCTGGCAAGGGGCCCTGGGTGGGCAGCTCCCCACGGCCACTGCTTTTGTGGTTCCCAGAGGGCACTGGAGCCATGGGGATTTCCAAGGGCCATGACTTGCCCCAGCATGGCATCGTCTTCCATATGGGCAGGCCTCTCTCCCTGCACCCCTGTGGCACTGGGCTGCGGTCTCCCAGGCGAGACGCAGGCAGCTGTGCTGACCCCGCTCCCTTGCCTTGCAGACGGACCAGCAGGCTGAAGCCCGCGCCTTCCTCAGCGAGGAGATGATTGCGGGTGAGCATGGGGGTGGTGAGGAGATGGACCAGACCCAGGCCAGGCACAGAGCCGGGCTCTGCCCCACTGCTGTGGTCTCATCACATATGCAGCCCAGCCCTGTCTCCCTTTCCCACAGAGTTCAAGGCTGCCTTTGACATGTTTGATGCGGATGGCGGTGGGGACATCAGCACCAAGGAGCTGGGGACAGTAATGAGGATGCTGGGCCAGAACCCCACCAAGGAAGAGCTGGACGCCATCATAGAGGAGGTGGATGAGGATGGTGAGCAGCCCTCGACAGTGGGCAGCAGGTGGCAGGTGGGCAGCCTGACCCATGCTTGGGTTCCTCCTCGCAGGCAGCGGCACCATCGACTTCGAGGAGTTCCTGGTGATGATGGTGCGCCAGATGAAAGAGGATGCCAAGGGCAAGTCTGAGGAGGAGCTGGCCAACTGCTTCCGCATCTTTGACAGGTGAGTGGGCGGGTGATGCTTGCCCAGCTATGCCCACGGTGGCGAGTTGGGCCACATGCTGCCTTTGTGCTCCTGCAGGAATGCAGATGGCTTCATTGACATTGAGGAGCTGGGTGAGATCCTGAGGGCAACTGGAGAGCCTGTCACTGATGAGGACATAGAGGACATGATGAAGGATTCAGATAAGAACAATGATGGCCGCATTGACTTCGATGGTGAGCAGCAGCCCCAGAAGACACCTGTGTGTGTGCCCCAGGCAGGGCCATGGGCTCAGTGTGCTGTTCTCTTACAGAGTTCCTGAAGATGATGGAGGGTGTGCAGTAAAGTACCAGACATTCCTCATGCCAGATGCTGCACCCGGCCCTGCTCCACCACCGCCCATGGAGCAGGACCTCTGCAGCACCCACCTCCTGGCTGCCTGTGCCAGCTGGGACCCTGCCGTGCACCAGGGCCTTGGTCTTGCCCTGTCACTGGTGGCCAAGTTTTCCTCCAGTCTGTCACACATGATTTCAGTCTGAGCCTCAATAAAAGGGGAAAGGCTTGTGCTGCTGGTGCAGAACTTTGCTGGGTTTGCATGGGGAAGGGGCTGCAGCACCATGCCCCCTGTACTGCTCCCCTGGGAGGGGGACGTGCCTGAGTGGGTGCCTCATACGGTTAGGCTCACCCTGCATGACCATGCTGGGATGGTGCAGGGGCAACACAGGGCCGCAGTTCCCACGGGATTTTGGGCAGGCGCCAGCGCTGAGCTCAGAATTTCCATGCAAAGCAGCTGGCTCCCAAGCCAGCAGCAGAGAGCATGGATCCAGCTTCTAGGGGTCTCGGCAGGCAGCGAAGCTCTGGGGGCCTGCTCCTGCCCACTCTGAGCTATGTGGGGAGCCACCACCACTTGCCACACACCAGGACCTCTATGTCCCTCGGAGAAGGGTGCAAAGGAGCTGGCTGTAATGTGAGGGGGGTGGCAGCTGCTCCCTCCCTGCAGGGTCAAGGGGATGCTGGGGACTGTGCCAGCACACTGCACTTCACTGCTCCCCAGGGACCTGCTCCTCCTGCAGCACTCGCTGAAGCTCTAGTGGGGAGGAGCGCAGCCAGAGGCAGGATGAAGGGGCACCCAGCACACAGAAGGAGGGGGATGACATTGGGCCAGCACTGTGCAGCTAGCAGGACACAGCTCCCAGCCTCTCCCATCCCTGCTATGCAGCGCTGCAACACAAACTGAGCCTCCTGAGAGCCAGCAGCTGCTGCAAAGGTGCCCGACGCTGGCCAGTGAGGACAGAACACGATGGCTCCAAGGAGAAGGGACACAAGCCACACAAAGGGAGTAGTGGGGACATGTGCAGCAGCCCAGGTTGCTTTCTGCAAGGCCACAGCTGGGCACCGGCAGCTGGTACTGCAACTTGGTGGGAGCACAGATGGCCCCCGGCTGCGGGAGGACCGGTTCAGGAGGAGCACCGAGGCCCGTGAGCTCAGCACTGGTAAGGAGAGAGCTGCTGCAACAGGCAGTGGCCATGATGTGTCTGTCACCCCCACCCCAAAGGCTGTTGGAGGGGTTCCAGGGCCATGCCACCTCACTGCCCCCCATCCTGCAGGGCTGCAGTCTGCACTGCTGGCAGGGCTGCGGCAGGGGCCAGTGAGCCCTGAGGAGCGACAGGAGCTGGAGCGGCTGTGGGTGGTCTTCATCTCTGCCCTAGAGCTCTTCCTGCAGGACCTGCACCGAGCCCACCACCTCTGCCAGCTCTTCTCCACAGAGGGAGGTGGCATGACCCTTCTGCGCACTGGGATGGGGGGCCAGAGGCCACCCAACCGCAAGGAGAACCGGCAAGTTGATGGTCCTCCACAGCCTCCAGCTGCAACACACCTGGAGGAGGAGATCGAGCAGGTCATGGCCATGCTGGTGGAAATGGAGAGTAGAGCCAACATCCCACTGTGGACAGTAGAAGCCACACAGCCAGTGGGAATGGGTGGCACTACAGCCCCTGTGGCCAGGGTGGCTTGTGGGGGATTTTGTGCTGGGCACTGCTGTAGGGTGCTCTGATGGGAAGAGGAAAGGAGGGGACAGAGCTCACTCAGGCATCACATAGCAGGGGATGGGGCCTTGTATACCCTTCCCCATCCAGGCAGCTTCCCTCCCTTCCTGACAATGCTTGCAGAGGTGAAGAGCAGGAATCTTGGGCTGGGCTGATGGAGAGAAGGTGCCTCAGGGCACTCACAGGGTGCCAAGACTACAACACACCCCTAGAAGTTATAAACATGCATTTATTTATACATTAACCGTGACTCGAACTGCAAAATTAATTTAAAAACAGCCTATGATACAAAATGCCAGGGGGAGCAGCTGGACAGGGAATGGGCAGACACCCAAAGTATGACGAGGGGAAGAGAGGCAACAGCATGGGTCAAGTTTCCTGGCTCTTGGCCTGCTTGGCGTATGTTTCCCGCACAAACTTCTTGTAGGCTGAGGAGAGAAGGAAAGGCATGGGGCTGAGGGCCCTGCAGCAGCTGCAGCATGCTGTAGGGTTGGGGGGACTGTTCTGCTGCCCACCCCAGAGGGAGGGGTAGGGTGGCTTCCACCCCAGGCACTCACCAACTTGGTTTTTCCAGAGCTCAGCAGCGTGTGTGTTCAGGGGACTCTCGATGTTTGGCTCTAGGGACAGAGTTTAGGTTGGCAGGTGGGGTGGCCTGGACCCCTGAGCCCTGCCACCCAGTGCTGTGCCACACAAAATCAGCCTCCCCACCCGCTCCCCCGAACACCGCACTGCAGTATGGCCATGGGACTCACCTGCTAGCAGGCTCTGGATAGAGAGCAGGATGGTGCGGACATCGTAGAGGGCTGACCACTTGTCCTTGAGGATGTCAAGGCAGATGTTGCCCTGGGTGTCGACGTTTGGGTGGTAGCAGGGTGTCAGGAACCGCACCGTGGGCGCAGTGTAGGGGTACCCGCTGGGGAACTCCAGCGACAGCTTGTATCGCAGCTCCTCGTAGGCCTGGGGGCAGGAGTGGGGCGGGAGGCTGCAACCTGGAGGAGCTAGGGCAGCCCCAGCCCTGGGGGAGCAGGGAAACCGGGGGGCCGGGGCACAAGGGGAACCCGGGCTGCGAGAAGGATGGGGGGCTCAGGGAGGGCTCGGACCACCCCCAGCCGCGGGTCCCGGCCACTCACCGTGCCGGCGGCGCCGTCGATGGTCCCGATCCACTTGAAAAGGTTGTCGGACTCGGGGAAGGCGGAGATGCCTTTGTCACCGGACATCTGCAGGGGCAGCGCGTCAGGGCGGCCCGGGACCCACGGACCCGGCATCCCCCGCCCAGGCTCGGCCCCGGGACCCCACTCACCATGAGCGCCATCAGCTCCTGCTGCAGCCTGCGTGGGAAACACACGTTACCGGTCCGATCCGGCCCGGCCCGGTCCGGCCCAGCCCCCAGCCTCGGCCCCAGCTCACCTCTTCCCCACCGCGCCGCGGGTCGCAGTACCCGCCGCCTCAGCCGCTTTGCGGGCGGTTACACTGGACACCGCGGCGGGGTCTGCGTTCTGCGAGGCCATAGTGACTCCCGGGCGTAATGGGCGACGCGTCCGCCGCTGCTTTACGGCTCACGGGGGCGGCTCCCACTCCGTAACGGGCTCCGCTCACCCGCGGGCGGCCTACGGCGCCGGCTTCTCCCGACGTCGAGCGCGGCTCTCGTAGCGGGTCTCCCCGGTGCACGGCTAGGTCCCGCCGCGCCGCTCCGCTCCGCTCCGCTCCCCGGTACGCAACTCGATCCCTGCCGCTCCCTACCGCTTCCCTCCGCGCCCCGTTTGAATGCTCCCAACGTGCGGCGCCCCCGCCAATCAGAGCGCAGCTCACTTCAAGCCAGCCAATCGCCGCTCGCCGAGGATGCGAGCGCTGAGGTAACCGCCGGCCGCCCCGGATTGGCCGTCGAGAGCCGCCGCGCGCCTTTAAAGGGCCAGACACCCCAACACCNAAGGGCTTCAGCTCCTCCAGCCGCAGGTCTTCCGAGTCCCTGGGGAGAGGTGGGGTGAGACAGAAGGACCCCGGCACCCTCCACAGACCACCCCCAGCCAACATGGCGTCCCCAAAGCCCCTGCACTGGGCCCCCCAGCCAGCACTGAGCAGGTGCCCTCCACCACAGGGCACTTCTGATGCAGAGACCCCCAGGGCAGCAGCCCCAGGTGTGGGGGGGCACAGGGTGCTTCTGCTTGGGTCCTCACCTGTAATCGTCGCTGGCAGCCAAATCCCGAATGTCCTCTTCAATGAGGAGGTAGGCCTGCAGCACAAGGAAGGGGGACGCCTCAGGGCTGTCACGCACCCACGAGGGACAGCGAGGGCAGTGCTGCATCCCCCTGTCTCCAGCCAGCACAGAGCCATTGCTCCCAATAGGAGCCGGCTGCACCTCCCGGCCTTTGCTACTCGCCCTCCTGTGCACCCAAATCCTGAGGGGCAGCGAACAGACCCCCCATTACCCCAGGAACACCTCTGCCTCCGCGCGCCCTGCCTAGCCCCCTTCCGAAGCTGCAGCGCACCACATGCTGCACACGCCATGGCTCGCGGCCCATCCTAGCCCTGAGGTAGGCCTCAGTGCAGTTCCCACCGGCTGCTGGAGCCGGAGCACAGGGGTACTCACCATCTTGCCCCCAGTGGCCCTCATGTGCTGCTGCTCTGCCAGCCAGTGCTTATCCTGCGGGTCGGCTGCGTACTGCAATAAAGCAGCAAGGACCTAGCTGAACACAGGTAACACACCTTCCGCTCTGACCACGCTCCTGCTGGGATGCTGCACCCCACTCCAGCGCTCCCTCAAACTTGGGCTGCCGGGGGGTACGGCTCAGCTCTCATGGCTGTTTCTCCAACCTCAAGCCCTGGCTCCAGGCAAACCCACCGCCTCAGAGGCTGCGCTGGGCCACTAATGTATTTTGTTCTGGTGCACTACTGTGTGCGTACGTGCTCTCAGATAACAAACAAGGGCACAGGGGAGGAATAAACCAAGCGAGCCCAAGCACAAGGTCCTGATTCCTGTCAGAAACCATTTCCGAGCAAACCCCAAAGGAGGAAGTGTCCTGCATCTGACCTTAAAGAGGTGGGGATGCTTGATGTAGAGTCGCCCTCTTGTTCCTCCCATCCCGAGAGCTCTGAAAGAGGAACAAGGAGGGGTGTTACACCTATGCAGAGGGCAGCCGCAGTGGTATGGGGACACCTCCTCTCCTCCCCAAGCCCTTCCTACTGCTTTCAAGGCAGAGAAGCGAAGTGACGGGAGGAGTCTTAGGAGCTCCTGCCTTGGAGGCACCACCCTCCACTGACAGGGCCATTCCTTACTTGTTTGCTCGAGATCCCAGCACAAAGGTTGTAGTTTCAGTCAGTCGGGATGGATCCCACTACAGAGCAATTGGAAAAGGGGCAACATTAGAAATGAAGCTGGTGCCGGACCACATTCCATGAGCCTCAGCTCTCTGATGGGGAACTTCAGAACTGCCCCCAGCCTGGAGGGAGCGGGCCACAGACTGGACTTCTGCAGAGGATAGAAGTTACATTCCTTCTGTGCTGACCTAAGCAGTTTCCATCATGGGAAAAACTTGTGGGATCCTTCTGGCTACTACTGCTCTCCCCAGGTCTCCTAACAGCGGCACCACACCGCAAAACTAGTAGCTACAGTGCCTGGGGAGACAAGCAAAGGCCTCCAGGCACTTCGCTCCTCTTCTTGTTTCTCTCCAGCACTGCAGGGGCACATTGGAGCAGAGCACAGCCCAGTGCTGTCCTCCACTCCTGCAGCAGTAGGGCTCTGCTAGTGGAAGCAAAGGGGAGGAGAGGGTGAGCCCAGCTGTGTCAGCCATCCATTACCTTTGGTCCATCCCTTCTCACAGGGTCTGAGACTTTGAGCTTCCACCTGAGGGGAAGGAGAATGCAGTAAGAACAAGTCCCTGCAGGACCAGTGCACTCACTGCTGTGGTGGCACCAGCAGCAGGGATTGAGCCTCAGCCTTTCCAGATCTGCCTTCCTTCCCACCCTCCATTCCCCTGCGGTACACCGCTCTAGACCCTCATTTTTGCTGCACGTTGTCCTCTCCTCAGCTGCCAAAATGCCACCACCCATGTCTCATGCTGCTTACTGAACAGTCCATCTAGACCTTTACTCTCCTTTGGACCTGTTTAAAACCACTTCCTTGAAGGTCTTTACCTCCTGGAGGGGGAAAAGCTGAACTTAAATCACTTCTGCCCACACCCTGGCCAGCTCCCTGCACCCATCCCTTCTGCAGGAGGGGAATAAGACTGCAGGGTTTCTGTACTTCCCCATTTAGGCAGCCTCATTTCCCCCTTCTCTCGCAAAACAGGGGCTCCAGTTCAGGACCTATACTCACGCAGGCATGCCAGAGACCCCACGATCATTCAACTGATTCTGTCCTGGAGGCCGCCCCTTTCTCTGCACGGAAGAAATCCATCAGTGTCTCAGCTAGACAGACTGAGAGAACCCTCTTGTTCCTCCCCACCTCCCCCTCCGCCCCAGGAAGCTGCTCTTTATCAGGAGCAGAAATGCTGGCTTGCATGAGAGCGAGCACGTCTGAGGCACCGCAAAAGCTGCCTGTGCACTTGCACATGCCCATACTGCAGGAAGGGCCAGACATGAGGAACAGACTTCCCAAAACATAAATCCCTTGTGTGGAAAACCCTCCTACCTTTTTGGGAATGGGGCTTCCTCGTCGAGTAAGCTCATCATCCATCTGACGGGCACGCTGGAAGAGGAACAGCAACAAGATGAGCAGGGCCCTTCTCCCCACCTAGTCATGCAGGGCCCCCCGCATACAGCTGGCCACTCTCTCCTTTGCCACACTCAGGCAAGAGCATGCTGCAAGAGAGCAAGAGCATGCAGGGAAATGCTGAACCCACTCCGTCTTGGTAAGGAGCCCCAAACTGCAACAAGCAGTGACTGCACCTGGGGATACTCTTCTCTCCTAGCCTAACCTAACATTCCCCAGCTCTGCCTCCTCCCCGGTGAACTGATGGACAAGAAAAGGCAGAGAACAAAGCAATTCCAACCATTCTATTCTTTCTCCCAGCTCTTACAAGTCATTCAAGCCTCTGGGAACAATAGGAACTGTTACCTTTGGTACCATCTGCTCATGAGGCAGCCTGGGAGCAACCTTTTTGCCATCAGAGAACAGCAGTTTGGCCTGCAGGAAAAGAAAGAAGGGTTACCTGATTCTTAGCCCAGAAAAGCCTGTCAGCAACCCCCTCTTTCGTGTACCTGCCCAAAAGCCCTGTAACAGCTCTGCTCTCGGAGTGCTGCCATGCAGTTCTTTTTCACAGATGGTGAGATGCAAAAGCACAATCTCAGCATGATAAAGTCTGGGCATCTGGGGCAAATGTAAGATGGGAAAGAAAAAAATCCCACCCCACCAGGTCTCTCCAGTGGGTGCCAGGGGACTGGTCTCTGCGAAAGCTCCAGTCATATGACATGTGCTCACAGCAGCAGCATGAGCTTCCTGGCCCTCACTGCTCTTCTCTTGATGGTGAGAATGAAGCCAAGCACAGGAACCACAGAAGGGCTGCAGATGTGTGTGTGTGTGGCCGACGAATGGCAAAGCCATTAGGAGCGATGTATCCTAGCTGGGCTGCTTTGCTCAACCAGGCACCAGGCTGAGGCAATGGAGCCCCTCGCCAGCACCCACCTGCTCCAGGGAGCTCCGACAAGTCTCCTGGATGAGCTGCTCCGGATCCACCTCCTCCCCGACATTATCACGCACATTGATTGCTGCCTTCTGGAAGAACTGGAGAAGAGGCAGCAAGGGATGGTTAGAGCCTGAGCCGCCAGACAGTGTTGGGGCAGACACGCTACCCCACACCGCACCCACACACGAGACAGGCAGGACAGCCTGGCATGGCACCGAGCCGTCTCTGTGCAGCCTGCGATGGGATGGGGTGGCAGCACCTGTTCCCGCAGCTCTCACCTTCATGTACTTGTTGAAGACGGCCCGGATTTCCTCATTGATGCTGGGCTGCAGGACAGCTCGCAGCAGGTCCATGGACACGGCTGGGTCCGTGAAGCTGATGGGGGAGAACTCCGTGGGGTGGAGGCCACCCTCCAGCCCCAATCTGGTCTAACCCCGATCCTCCCCCTGCTCAAGTGCCCAGCCCGGCCAGCCCAGTCCCTCTGCTCACCGCCCCTCGGGTCTGCCCAGCCGGGCTTCACCCCTCCCTCCCCCCGCTCCA
>VXBZ01011511.1:0-13793 GCA_013399135.1 Heliornis fulica | reverse complement strand
CCGTGCTGACCATCTGCTCCTCGGCGCCGCCGGGACCCTCCTCTCCCGGCGGCCCCGGCTGCTGCTCCGCATCTCGGGCAGCGCCCATGTTGGTGGCAGCCCCGGCCCCGCTCCCTGTCCCGCTCCCGGCCCCGCCCGTGCGGAAGCGCCGGGCCCGCTTGCGTCATCCGTCCGCGCCGCCCCGCCCCGCCCGCGGCGCCCCGTCACCGGATCCTACAGCGAGGGTGAGGGGACACCCCCTCCACCCGGGTAGGGACACCCCCACCAGCCCAGGGTGCCCCAAGCCCCATCCAACCTGGCCTCGAACCCTGCCAGGGATCCAGGGGCAGCCACAGCTTCTCTGGGCACCCTGTGCCGGGGCCTCCCCCCTCCCCGGGAAGGATTTGTGCCCAAGGTGTAATCTGAACCTTCCAGCTTGAAGCCATTGCTTCTTGTCCCATCACCACACTCCTCGAAGTGCCTCTCCCACTGCCCTCGAGGAGCTCTCGGAAGGCCATAGCAAGGTCTCCGTGCACCCTCCTGTTCCCCAGGCTAAACACAAGTAACTGGCTGTCATGGCAACAGGGCATGATAGCAGTGGGCCCCGTGGGGGTGCCTGGCGAGCTCTGGAGCACACACGTGCTGTGTACACGGGGTTGGGATGGCTTCCTAGGCTGGGGGCCCAGCGAGCCCAGTGTGAACAGCCTGAGGTGACAAGGCACGCTGGCATTGCCACCGTGAGTGTAACACCCCGTTTGCCCCCTCGTGCCTGGGAACAGGGCCCATCTCAGATGAAACCAGTCACACATTGACCCTCCCTATGAGACTGCAACTGCAAAAATGCAAATGTTTGTGCTTCCAAAATCTGAGTGTTCTTTCTTACATTATTTTCTACCCCTTAAATAGTAAATTAATCTCATTGCTGCTCCAATCGCAGTGGCTCTGTTTCTTCCTCCTGAAGTCTCATCTTTCTGGAATCTCAGTGTTTATCCAAGGCAGTGCTCCAAACAAGTGTTTCCTTGGCTTGTTCAACATGTGCAGAGTAGTCAAAACAAGTCGATGTTTTCTAGATCTTACCCTCTGTCGCGATCAACAAGAAGCTTTGCTGTTGCATCAGCCGGGTAACAATTTAACATTAAAAAACTTTTTGGTCTTTTGTTGGCAGTGTTTTTCCTTGTTAGTTAAGGTGATTGTAAGATAAAAAACAATGGCATTTGCCAAAGCACACAGTGTTGAGTCCATTCGGTGTCTCACATCCAGAGCAGCCAGTGTGGAAGACAGTGGGGCCGTGCCAATGAGCTAAGCGGTGCTTGAGCAGTCGTTTCCAGTTTGCTGTCCTCACACTCTGTGTGCAAGCAGGGAAGCATTTCACCTTGCTGTGGATATGGAAAATGGATTCTCCTTCTCTGACAGGTTTGCCAGAGGCTCCACACTGGTGCGGGCATGGTGTTGGTGCCTCCAGAGATGGTTTGCTGCTATATCTCAGCATTTGTCACTACAGCCTGTGGCTGTGGTAGGTGTGCAACGTGGTTTCTTTAAGAAGCCACTAGAAAGTTTCTTAAGGGCCCGACATAGCAAATCCCAGCTGGGCTCCCAAGACCAAACTCCCAAACCGTGTTACTGACAAGGCCGGACGGGCCAATCAGTGCCAGTCACAGGCCTCTGGGAATCATGTTTTAGAGAGAGAAAAACCCAAACAGCCGCATTTTGCCACCAGAGAAGGGAGTGAGAAGATAGGAGAAACTTTGCAGACACCAAGGTCAGTGAAGAGGGAGAGGAGGATGCACTGAGAGAAGGTTTCCTGTGACCTGTGGAGAATATCATGGTGAAGTGNGGTCATGAAGGACTGTCTCCCAGGGGTGGGATCCCACACTGGCACAGGGCAAGAGTGTGAGAAAGGTCCCCCCCCGGTCCCCAAGAAGGTGAACAACTTATGAGGAACTGACCGAAGACTGAAGCCTCCATTCCCTATTTTTCCCCCTTTCCCCCTGTGCCACCTTGGGAAAGAGAAACATCATGAATAAAGTTCAGTCTGCAGAGAAGGGAGGGGTGGGGGTGGGGTTTTAAGAGCTGTTTGTGCTTCTCATTATCTGACTCTGGTTTCTCTGTGTGTGCAGTGTGACACTTGGCAGCCAGGGGAAACCAGAGCTGGATGTGAAAGGAGAGGCTGAGTGACTCATGGCTCATTTTCTGGAAGATGCTCCTGCCCTTTGTCCCCTTCCTGCCATTTCGGCTGGGGCTGCATCAGCCTGGGATGAGATCAGGCTGATACACAAACCTGCCCTGCGGATGTGGGGACAAGCAAGTCATCATCCGTGTAGCCATAACTTCATTATCACCAGCACCATTTTTTTATGTGCTTATTTTGATTGCTCCAAATTGTTAGCATCAAAAACCAGCATTGTCCAGAGGAGGGGAAAAACAGCCGTGGATATGGAAAATCATAGGGAAAGGAGAAAAAATGTTTTTATTTAACCTGCTGCAGTTCGATGGAGAGAGGACTCAGCTCTGTACTACAGGGAGGAGACCATGAGAGGACAAGAAGTCCTTGTGCTGGCTTAAACTGAGACTTGGATTTGATCTTTGGAAAAACTTTCCATGTGGAAGAATACTTATATCCTGGAGCAAATACCCACTAAAGCAGTCCCTGTCTTTGAGGGGTTGGGAGGTCCTCAGTGTGGGCAGGCCTTTGGAGAGGGCAGAATTTTGGTGGCAGTGGAAAACCTATTGAACCAAATCCTACATCCTAGTTTGGCATCAGGCAAAGCTTCATTATCCTGCTGGATCCTCACGACAGTGTTGGGTCTGCCCTTGCAAGTCACTGCAGGGCTGTGGTGTGAGTGGGGTCGGAATGGAGAAATGGAGTCATAGCCAGTAAACTTTAACTGCATAACATTTTATATTGGCATCAAACATGAAAATTACATCAGAAAGACACCTGCCAGGTCATCGCAGAGTCGTCTGTGTCCCAGTGGGTTGAGGCGGGTGGGAAGGGGAGCAGAAGAGGGAGAGAAATTGAGTGCTCTGAATGCTGAGAGGCCCTTTTGCATCCGTCTGTGTCAGCCTCCGCAAGCAGCAGGGTTGTCCCATGTCTGGGATCATGACAGGGATCTGAGTCTGGCTCCTGCCACCCCGTGGAAACAGGATTTCTGTGGATGCTGTGAGCTCTGCCTCAGTTCAGTGATGACCTGCCCTGGCCACAGTGCAGCTGTCCCCGTAGGATCTGGATGCAGGAGCAGTGCTGCTTGTCACTGTGGGCATTTGCTCTTTCTTCTGGCTTGTTTTGTAAATGACCATGGTACCAGTTTCTGCAAGATCCTGGTGAGAGATGCATATGCCTGTTGTGTCCTGCTGCAGCAGCAGACATGCTTTTATGGTTTGCTTTTCTCTATTCACCCTCTGACCTCTCACGAGACTGGGGCTGCACTGCTGATAATCAGCGACAGTCAGGAAATGGTGGTGTGCACACAGTGATCTCTAGTCACTCCTGAGAGCGAGCTGGAGGGCTCTGGGGCACATCCTGCTCTCCATGGAGCCACACTGCTGTGTGCAATGGGCACAGGTATGATCTGGCTCTGCAGGATCCAAGTCATGTCACTGGGGTAGGACCTGCAGCATTCATCTCTCTGAGGCACTCATTTAGTAATGTGCTTGTGCAGCATGCTCCTTCATTAGTTCCATAAGTGTTAACCAAGATTATGGTCTGCTAAGATGGAAATGTGCCAAAACGACAGCGCTGTCCCCAAAGAGAAGGACCTGCTGGATGAACGTGGGGGTGTGGCCAGAGGCAGAGCTCACTGCTCCGACAGTCCTGGGGTTAGAAAGGGCCCCACAGTCCTGCAAGTTGTTCCAGATCATTCTCCTGGTGCGCGGAAGTTGATGCTGTCAATGCTGGCAGGATGCACAGATTGCTCCACAGGGCATGCTGCTCAGCGGTGATTAACAGTGACAGCAACGTGTGATAAGCACCGGGCTGTCAGGTTGAGCCATGGAGCTGCGAGGTGTGGAACTCTGGATCTTCAACAGACACGGGCGGTTCACATAGAAACTGCATCTGAATTGAGTCACGGCCAGGAGAAGACTTAAACCTGTACTTAAAGCATATTTCTTGCAACAAGCCCTCCTCCCACACAGGTTTGGCAGCATGGAGCCATGTACCTTCCCACTCCCGAGTTGCGTCCCTTGCACTGTCCCTGTGTTGCTTCAACGTGAATTCGATGGAAAGCTCTCTGAGCAGGAGCTTTACCTTTTCAGTGTTTAAGTGGCGTGCACTTAGAATTGTAAAAAAAATGTCAAGCTTCAACCAATTAATCTCACTTGCCCCACAGCTGCAGGTTTAAACATTGTCTTTTGATCCAGCCAGTCTGACCCATTCTTGCCTGGTTTTAGTGTGTCCTGGCCAGACCAGTCCTTGAGTCCTCCTATAATATCGTTTGTGCTTTGATTTCTGTGCAATTCAAGAAGAAATACACAGGGAAGGAAAAAACTGCAAGATCAGATTCCAACTAGCACTCCTGTGTGACTTGAGAATAAGGTAATTTAAATGGCCCTCAACTCATATAATTGAGTGTAAAGTAACTTACTGCTTAAGTTACTGTTATCTGAAACATATTAAATAAGTCTGTGCCCTGAAGTCAGACACAGAGAACAAAGAAGTACATGTGGCAGTGTTCTTATGTTTTAATTTACATTTAATAATGCAATAATAATTACAATTTATTAATGTGAGTGTTCAGTGAAGGTTGGCAGTTTGAGCTTGGGGTTTGAAGGCCAAGTGAACTCTTGACTTTGAAATTCTGAGACCTTTCCCTCCAGAGAGCTCTGTTCCATCGAGAAGACCCTTCCACTGGATTCGCAGCAGGGGTGAGCAGCCTGAGCTCTGCTCTGCAGCTGCCAAGGAGAAATGGTTCCTCTGCTTTCAGTTCTCCCAGGACTGTGGGCGCTTGACCTGGTAAGCCTTGTCCTTAAGCTTGTCCTTAAGCAGGCATGTCTCAGCCATGGGCAAAATAGTCTCAATTCAAGGTCATTTTAAATTTTGTTTTTATTTTTAAATTTTAATTCATTTAATCTTCTGCCAGTTTACACAAACTTCTGCTCACGGAGTGGAGATAACTTGAGCAGCCTGTGCCCTCCTCCCACATATGCACCACTGCCTAAACCAGGTGACCTGTGTCCAAAAGAGCCCTCAGAGCTGAAGGGGTAGGGAGCTGCCATGTGTGCTACCTGGGCGCTGAGGCTGCCTATGGGTGCCGTGTGCTCTGTGATGCACCATTTGGGTGCTCCGACAAGAACCAATTTGGCATCTGTGCATGCGATAACTGCATTCCTGTGTGAACTCATTAGGTGCTCATGCATGCAATTATTGAATGCTCATGTGTAAATTAATTGGGCACTTATGCAGGGACACTAAACCCTGCAACTTTTGCTCAAGAGTTCTCGGGAAGCTGTTTTGTCTCCAATTGGGCTGGATGGAGGATTGGACCAAACATCCCCTGCTCTGGGCACGTTCCCAGGTCCATGTGGGTCTGCCCTGCAGTAACAGGGAGTAGGGGGAGGGCACAAAGGAGAAGGACCCCTTGGGGACAGAGGACAGTGCTAATTACCTGAGGATACTTTGAACTTGCTCATTTGGATGCCAAACCCTGGGGATTTACGTCAGTAACACTGAAAGAGCTGGAGCACGCTGCTCGTGATCAGGAATAACAAATGAGATACCAGATTTAGAGCCAGTATTCAAATGAAGCTTTGAGTCTTGGGTGTGCAAAAACCTGCTCCTGTGTGGAAGGAGGGAGCTCCCCAGTGCTGCTGCCCAGGTGGGTGCTCGTACCCTGTGCCCATTTCACCTGGCACTGTGGGTCAGGGACGGGCTCCTGCCTGCAAGCAGAGCCCAGCGTTGGGGCAGCAAAGTGGCCACTGCTGATGATAAAACTCGCTCATGGCTTCCCAAACATCTGCCTCCTGAGCAGCAGCGTGGCTGCTGCTGTCTGCCAGGAGAACCCCATCTCAGTCGAGAGGTCTTGTCTTCAAAGCCACATCAGGTTTTGCATGTGAGTGCTTCACATCGTTGTCTCCCTCCCAATTTTAACATAGCAGTGACACCAGGAAAACAAACTGGTGGTGCTACTCTACGAGGGGTAGTCTGGCTGCCAGGAGATGTCTATTCCTGCTGGGTTTAAAACACAGCAGTTCACCAAAGTGAATGGCACAGGACCTGCACAGCGAGCACTGCGCTCCGGCGGGATGGTGGCAGACGGTGCCTTTCTGGATGGGACAGCCTCTGGGCTGGTGCTTCCCTTCCCTTGCAACTAACGTGGACTGTCTTTGCAAATCCCTTTTAATAAGGCAATGACACTGGAGGCCTGCTCCTTCACACACCTCTCGGGAGGTGGGAGATGCCCCCGCAGAGGCAGGGCTGGTGGCAGGACCAGTGTCTCCTGAAGGATCCCAGACCAGCCCAAAGGGATGAACCAGCAGGAACTAAGCTGACTGGGAGCAGGTGCAGGCAGCCCTGCCTTTTCCTGCCTGACATCGCAGGGAGGCACTGACAGTATCCTGCGTGCTGGGACTTGGGGAGGATGGTTTGTCCCTAAGAGCAGCTGAGCGGCTCTGGTGGAGGGGTTTCTCACAGCCTTCAGCAAGGTGAGGGGGTTGCTGTCAAGAGCAGCAGTGAAGAATTTACCTCTCTGCAGCCGGGTTTCCCTCCTCCCTGTCCCTGTGCTGTCCTCCATGCGTCATGCAGCCGACTCTGGATCCTGCACCTGCCTTGGTTGTGGGTGGAGAAAAGCAGCTGCAATTGCTCTTTAGAAAACACAGTTACAGTAAAACGTGGGAGGTTCCTACAAGTCACCTGTGAGCTGCTTCCACCCATTCCCGATCCTGGGCTACCTGGGAGGAACTTTAAATTGCGCCTGGCTCAGCCCCGGCCACTGGCTCCAGCAGCATGACGGCGAGAGGCATCTTCCTGCTGGGGCTCCTCACCCTGTGGGCAGAGCTGCAGGCAGCACCCATCGCAGGCAAGTATGGGTGTGCTGGAAACACTCAGCCTCTCTAGCTTTTAAGAATATTTTCTGTATTTCCATAGAATCATAGAATGGTTTGGGTCAGAAGGGACCTTTAAGGTCATCTAGTCCAACCCCTCTGCAATGAGCGGGACACCTTCTACTGGCTCTGTGGTGGTGATGCTGATCAGTGGTGTGTGTTTAAATGTCTGCTTTAATCCTTGTGCATGTGAAAGTTTCCTGGGAAGAGGTGTAACCCTCTTCACATTCAGTCCTTGCTTAATTTTTATAATCTTTGAGATCTGCAAAACTCCTGACAGGAACAGAGACAGTGGTGGCACTGGAATGCAGGTGTAGGGACACTTGGGAGCAGTTGGAGCACTGGCCAGGGCAGGGACCAGTAGAAACACCGGTCTGTCCTGGGCTGCCATGGATGGGACTGAGATGGGCTGGACTGGACCCAGACTGGGTGGCCTGGGGCTGCCATGATGGTCCCTTCTGGCTGGGCAGAGCAGCTTCCATCTACAAGGCTGGGACCCCCCCTGGAGTGAGTGGGACCCCCACCTGCTCAGGACATTTCTAGCCCAAATGAGAAGGTGCAAGTTGTTAGAGCCGAGCTCCTGTGGGCTGAGCTCAGCTGCCCAACCAGCTGTGCCCACCTCAGACCAGAGCCCCGCACATTCCTAGCCTAGGCTGGTGGCTGCCCTTGTGCTTTGCTTTGAGGCAGGTTCAGGGCATCTCCCCTTCTGGGTGCCCTCCAAAAGCACCACCGCCCCGGGGATGTGCTGCTCTGACAGGAAGGAAATTCTCAAAGAAGAATTTGAATGAGAAGTGATTTTGAGAGCAGTGTTGGAGACTTCATGGAATGCCTTCTACTGGAACGCTCCTGCACGCGCTGCAGGCTGGGCTGGTTTATCCCAAGGCTTCAATGCCGAGGCAGGTTTGCTGCCACCCTGTAACAAGATGCTGGGGCCATTGCAAATGTGTCAGCAGAAAAGTTCTCGTTTTCCCAGTGCTGTTCTCTGGAAACTTGAGCTCCATTTGCTTCTCAGTTTGCAGGCTGGTTTTAAGCCTGACGCCAGCAAGCCAGCGGTGCTGGTGCCTCCATCGCTAACGCACTGCTCTGGACCCCTTCCCTGCCTCAGAGTGAGGGAGCTGAGCGGGGTGGCAGGCTGCTCAACTGGACAGCGCCTACAGACCCGCAGACAGACGGACAGACTGTCGCTCACTTTCCACCCTTTCCTCTCCAAGTTCTGGCTCAGCTCCTCAAACCCCGTTTCTACCATCAGCCCGGTGGCTGGCTGCCAGCGGGTGGGATTTGGGGTGCCACGGGAGCAGCTCTAAGGGTGCTGGCATCTGCCGGTGTTGCTGCCTGAAAGGGTTGGGGAATCTGGGGGGGAGCAGGATAGGGATGAGCCTGGGTGATGTGGGGTGTCTGTGTGGGCTGTGGCACAGGGCGGTGCCATCTCTCCCTGGGTGGCTGGTACAGCCGGAGCCGGGGGTAGGTGCTGAGTGCTGGAGCAGGTAGGAATGCTGTAGCTTCTGCGACAGCTCCTCTGCCACCCTGCTGCTGGCTGCAGAGAGGGTCCCTCAGGCACTGGCCCCACCAGAACACTGCACTGGGAGGCACTGACCCCCCACCCTGGGGGGGCTGTGTGACTCTGGCTGTGCGGACAGCAGAGGTGAATCAGACCCCTGAAAACCCCCAGGGAAAGCCGCGTGGCACCCTGGCAAACCCATCTGCCGTGAGCTTGGGAAGCGTCCCGCCCCCGTGATCCCAGCTCGGCATCAAAGTGCCAAGTCTGAGACCCTGTGCCATCAAGGGGCCCATCCAGGAGCCCAGTGTGGTGATGCAGGGTGCTGGTGGGTGGGAGTCATGGGTGGTTGCTGTGGGAGGAGCAGTGGGTTGGAGCCGTGGGTGGGATGGCAGCGTGAGGCTGGTGCCCCGGAGCTGATGATGTTGCTTTCTGCTCCCTCTCAGGGTGCCCGGGAGCAGCCCCTGCCAGGCAGCCGCAGCCAGGGCAGCCTGGAACCACTCTGCCAGGGAAGAACCCTTTGCCTGGGGAAGAGCCCAGCACGGTGCCCGGTCCGCAGCCCAGCAGGATCACCCCAGATGGGAAGTGGGACTCAGGTGTGGAGTGCGTGGATAAGGATCAGTGCCAGCCTGGGGCTGAGCCAGGGTCGGCTGTGACACCCATTCCGGGGAAGAAGCCAGTGACTGGGGAGATGTCTGCGGTGGGGAACAAACCCACACTGGCTGAGATTTTGGACACTGGGAAGAAACCCAGTTCAGGGAAAAAGCCAGCATGTGGGGGGAAGACTGAGACTGGGGAAAAGCCAGAGGTTGTAGCAAAGCCGGAGCCCGGAGGGAAGCCAGAGACTGGAGAGAAGCCAGTCACCAGGGAGAAGCCAGAGTCTGCGGGGAAGCCAGAGACTGGTGGGAAGCCAGTGGCTGGGGGGAAGCCGGCATCTGGGGAGAAGCCAGGCACTGGGGGGAAGCTGGAAGCTGGGGAGAAACCTGTGCTGGGGGAGAAGCCGGAGACTGCGGGCAAACCGGAGAGTGAGGGGAAGCCTGAGGCAGGAGAGAAGCCTGAGTCCAACAAGGGTGACAGTGGGGACGATGACGAGGATGATGACAGTGATGACGATGATGACAGCGATGATGATGGAGATGAGGATGGTGATGATGATGGAGATGAGGATGATGACGAGGATGTCGAAGATGACAGTGATGAGGATGACGACAGTGATGAGGATGACAATGATGATGACTACGGAGATGATGATGGTGGTGGTGATGACGTTTGGTGACTGCAGGGTGTGTGAGGAGCATGTGGGGCAGGGAGAGTCTGTGGTGAGTGGGTGCAGGGCTGGCTGCCCCCAGCCTCCTCCTCTGCCTCACTCTGCCAGGGCTGGTCCCGGGCACCAGTGGCATTTTGGGCAAAATGATCTCTTTCCTAATAAACTCCGTGCTGTATTGCCAGCTCAGCATGACAAGCTGTCCCTAGTCACTGCCTGGCATGGCCAGTCCATTGTGCTCTGGGCACAGGGAACTCCTGCATCCACTTCTGCCCAGCGTGGGCTTGGCAGACCCTTCGCACAGCAAGGGAACCCTCCCTTGTGGGATAGCCACAGGGACAGCCCTGACAAGGCACACACCCAGGACCAGCAGATCATCTCTGGACCAGGAGAAACCTCCTTGTGGGGTCCATCCTGCCCCTGGCTCCCTGGGGAGAGCTTCTCCATGGCCAACCCACTCCCTCCGCTTCCCCCAGCATCCTCCAAAAGCAGCTACTGTTGGCAGGGCTTGGCCAGGAGCCACACGGGCATGGACACCCAGGGGTCCAGTGGGTTTGCACAGCGCTGAGAGCTTGTGTGCCCCTTGGAGTCCCGCCTGTGCCTGCCATGCTGTGCCATGCTGGCAGTGGGGTCAGGAGCTGGGGGACCGGTCCCCACTCCAGACGAGAGAGACAGCCCCAGCTGACCCCCAAGGGCTCAAGGCAGCCTCTGCACCAAGGCAAGGCTGGGGCTGGCTGTGCCACTGTGACTCTGGGGCAAGTCTGGGTCCTCTCTGGGGTCATAATGGAGTCTCACCACAGTGTCTGCTCCCAGAAGGGTCTCCAGGAATAGGAACGAGACCAGCAGGGGTATATGGACCTCTGGATTTTGGGCAGGATTTACATGCAGGGCCCCAGGAACATGTCAGCTACAGTGGCACAGCCCCTGCCCAGGACCCCAGCCCTCCCACTGAGGCTGAGGAGGTCAGTGGGGGTATGGCAGGAGACTGAAATAATGGGAGCCAGACAGTGCTCTTTACAGACTGGTTTTAATGGGATCTGGCAAGGACACAGAGACTCCTGTGCTCAGTGCTGAGTGGAGGGTGAGATGTTGGAGGTGGGGTAGGGAGGTGGGTGCTCCTCCTGTAGCCAGCGCATCCTTCCATGGCCAGCTCTCGCTGTCTGGTGCAGGGTGGGCTGGGGTGGCTGCACAAGTGGGGTCCTCAGTCCTGGTCCAGGTGGGGTCCAGGTGAACTCTGAGGAGAGACAGGAACATCCATGCCCCTTGTCCTTGCCTCTGAGTATGCCAGCTGCCAGCCCTGTAGCAGAGCCCTGGGGACAAGGGGATCCATGACCCCCAGCACCCCTTCTGGGGAGCCCTCAGGGGGTCTCCCAGTTGCTTCTGCAGCATGCAAGGATGTGTGGAGGCACAGCACTGCTGCACCCCAGCCACAGCCGTGCTTGTCCCTTTACATGCCGTGCTGAACATCCTCCTGCAGCCCTGGGGCTCCCCCTGCACACCCCCTGCCCACCCCCTGCCCACCCTGCACTGACCTGCAGACACCAGCCGGACCCAGAGGCAGAAGAGCCCCAGGAGCAGGAGCAGCGACAGCAGCCGCATGGCGTGGGGCAGGTGGCGTGGGGGCTGCCTGCCCGGACACAGGCAGGGCCTTAAATCCTCCTGGAGCTGGAGGTTGGTTCCAGTGACCCAGTCTGTGCCCCAGCACACTCTGTCTGAGCGTGAACAACCCTGTCCCCTCCCTCCTGCAGGCTGCTGCCACCGGACAAGCTGCACAAAGAGGCACAAGGTGCTGCTGCTTGGTGTTGGGCTTGATGCAGCTCCAAGAGAGCAGTGCCATGCCATGTCATGCCATGCTATAAGCCAAGAGCAGCCAGCACAGGTTCCCACTGTGGGGGATATATACAGGTCCAGCAGCAGTGAGGGGCTGAGGGACACAGGTGTGGGGCTGGCCCAGCGGAGGCAGTGGAGGTGGCTCCCTGGCTGAGTGCTGTGGAATGGCCCGTGGTGCCCTGGCAGCTCTCCAGGCATTGTTCTGGATCTAGGAACAATCACTGGCTTCTGAGGGACATACTGTGACCAGACATGGTCCACAGCCCTGTGCTGCCACAAGTCCCTCAGTCCTGCACCTCCTGGCCAGATGGTGCCCACCCAGCTCCAAACCTTGGGTTGGCAGTTGTGGCCCAGGGCTGGTCAGGGAGCATGGGGCTATGGTGCTGGGTTAGGGAGCTGGAGGCTGTGGGGGGCAATGGGGCTCTGGCCATGCGCCAGGGCTCCTCAGCATCGGGTCCCATGGCCTGGCTGGGGTCCCATCAGAGAGTGCCGGAGCTGCCTTTTGCCTCCCGCTTCTTTCTGTGGGGCTGGCAGGACTGACCACCCCAGTCTCTGTGGCCACCTGCTGGCGGTTCTTGGGTGGGCTGGGATCCCACCGTTGCTGGGAGGGATGCGGCCCTTCCCTGGGGTCTGGCTGTGCTTCCTACCCACAGCTCTGCCTGCACCCAGAGCACCATGGCAATCGCTTGAGCATTAGCTCTCCCGGGGGACCGTGAAGCTGCCCCCAACACTGTGTTGCTCCGGAGCAGCTGTTAAGCACCCCACAGCTGCCCCAGCAGCAAGGGCTGTGCCAGGACCTACAGCCTGTCCCACTGCTGTATGTGCCAGCACCGCGTGGGGCTGCGGGTGAGTTTTGCTGGCGCAAGAATGGAGGCCCTGGAGCTGGCGGGGCTTTCCCTGCTGGTTCCCTTCCCGGAGCGCCTGTCCCTGCAATAGACAGGAGGGCTCCGGCACGCTCGACCAGGCAGGCTGCTTGCATGTGCCTGTGCACATACACACTGAGCCGGCCAGGTGTGGACACGTGTACGTGCACGAACACGCATGCATGCGGTACGCGCTCCGCTGCACGTGCCAGTGTGTGCTCATCCCCAGTCCAGGCTGGCGGGGTGGCATCCCACGCTTGCCAACACCTGGCTGTGTGGGGGCCCGTGCCAACCTTTGTGTCCCTATGTATGGGACGCAGGCGACATGCAGGTGGGATGACCCGCCATGAAGCACACGGGGCTGGGACTGGCCAGGTCGGGTGGCTCTTGTGGCAACAAGCTCTGCCAACTGTTCCCTCACTGACCTGGGCGATGGAGCATGTCTCCTGTCCCCGCAGGCCCCCCCTCCAGGGGGAGGTGCCCACAGGCCCTGGGTCCTGGAACCGCACACCTCCTCAGGACACCCTCCACACGGCTCCCAGCTACTGCCCCCTTTTAATGGCTCTGGCTGCACAGGCTCCACAATCAGCAGCTTTAAACACACTGGCCTGTGCCATGCTCCTGCCCTGGAATGGGCCTTCGGGCCCGCTGGAGGCACGGGTTTTCTGGCAACCTGCGGGCCCTCAGAGGGGAGGGTGCCTGTGGTGCTCCCTGGCCTGTGTTCTTTGCGGAGTTTCCCACGTGGGTACGGAAGACCTTGCTGTGGCTCTGGAGGTGTAATCCCAGGCCTTCTGAAGGCCTTCCCTTGGCTGGTGAGCACCTCGCTTGGTGCCTTGCACTGGAGGTGGCAGCCGAGACAATGAGCGCTCCTCTCTGTAACGTCCCTTTTGCTCTGCCTACGGGCCTACGGGCCCTCTTTGAGAGCCTTACTTTGCCTTTCCTTACCTCTGCCTCCTCATCCACTGTGCAGATGGAAAATTCTTTCTTTGCACCCACAGCAGACACTCTCGTAGGTGAGCAGCATCGCTCCCTGACATCAGTTCGGAGGCAGCACTAATCTTGCCAGGTCTTGATGAAGCTTTCACTGAAAGGTGACACCAGGTTGTGGCTTACTGTTGCCTGGGCAAGTGCTCACACTCCTGTGGGCCTAGGCGCCCCGCGAGCCCAGGGCAGTGGTCTTCTTCAGCCACACAATGGGGGCAGAAGAGAAAAGCACAGCCCCCAGCGCTCCTGCACAGACCACCTCCCCACCCCAGGGTGCCACAAGGAAAGCCCCAGCCCTCAGAGTCCAGGAACACTCCGTGACACCCACCTCCTCTCAGGC
>VXBZ01011509.1:0-12081 GCA_013399135.1 Heliornis fulica | reverse complement strand
GATGGAGGGTGTTGGGCGTGGGGAAGGGATTGGGGTATGAGAGGAGGGGGAGGGGGCAGCGCTGCTGCCCCAGAGCCATCCCCTCAGTCTGGGTTTATGCACATCCCTGCAGACCCCTTCTGCACCCCCAGATCCGGCTTTTGCAGCCTCCTCCCACACCCCCCAGCCCAGGTACTGCCCCATAAAAGGGAGCTGGGGGGAGCGAGTGCTGCTGAGCACCTGCCCGGGATGCGGGGGGATCTCTGGCCAGGGAGTCCCCCTGTAACCGTGCCCCTTCATTTGGGTGTAGCTGAGCTTCACAGCTGGACTGACCAGGAGCAGGTTTAGAGCAGCTCAACCACCTGGCTGCTCTGACACAACCCACTATCCCCAGTAACATTGCTGTGCAGTCCCAGTCCGTGCCTCGGGGTCTCTCCAGGCTTGCAAGAGCCCAGGGAAGGGTCGCACCACCCTGGCAGCCCAGTCCAGCTCCAGGGCCAAGGCAGGAAGGACACGTTGGGCCTGGCTGCGTTGCTCATGAGCAGCACCCATGGGTGCAGTGATGGAGCTCAGCTCTTCCATGGCTGCTGGGGTGATTGCACAGGCCACTGGTGCAGGCAAGGATCATTAACCCTAGACATGTGTTGACTTAATCATTACCAGCACATTTACACTTCCAAAACTGTTCCCAAAGCAATTCCCCTCCCCTTCCTTGGCTGAGACCTGGGCTGGCAGCTCCTCTCTCTGTGTCCATCCCACCCAGCTCTGCTCCTGGGTTAAGATAAAATAAACTAAACCCCACTTTGAGAAGGATCAGGTTTAAAAGCACTGGTGGGAGCTGGTCTGTACACAGCGTCCCTCAGCGTAGCTCACACGGGACCATGACTTCAGCAAGTCAAAACCCGTTTAAAGGAAATGATAATTTCAACAGTTACTTTTGTCCCTAATTAGCCCGAACCCGTCAGTGCCTCAGGCTCCGCATGGAGGGGGGTGGCTGGAGACTTTCCAGCGAGCGGCACCGTCTCCTCTCAGCGTCTTCCAAGCGGAGCCGACGCTCATTAGCGGCGAGCAAAATGTTTCTGCAAAACACAGAATTCCAGCAGCAAACTTGGCTTTCGGTGGGAGCTGAGGTTCTGCTGGAGAGCTGTTAGAGCAGGAGCATCCCCATCAGCTGCGAGGCTGTCTGAGAGCGATGGGCTCGGGCTGTGAAACGCTCCGCTTCGAAGTTGTGAGGTTGGATTAGAAAATCCTGACGTTGAACCAGGAGCAGCACTAATGAGGCAGCTGGATGCAAAGGCACAGGTAGAGAGATGGAGCCGTGCCAGTCACGGGACAGCCCGGCCTCCAGCAGCACCCACTCGTTCCAGGACTTAGACCAACCCTCGCTGCCCGGCTGCAGAGCCCACTGGCACAGAAAGAATTCTGTTCTCAAAGAATTTGATTTTAAACAGTATTTCTGTGCCCTGCTCCTGAGCCCTGGTGAGGAGAGAAGCTGCTTTTGGCTTTACTGCAGGTGCTATGAGGCAGGAGTAGGGATGGGATCCTCTGCTCAGGATCTGAAGCAGATCTGGCCGTGCCTCAGTTTCCCCAGCTGCAACACGAGGGTCACGCTGGTGTTTGGGAGGAAAAGGGCAGGTTCTTTGGACACAAGGCTGCCAGGCTGGAGGCTGCCCCAGGCAGGAGGTGCTGGTGGGACACAGCCCCTTCTACCCCCACAACGTAGGATGCCATTAGCCACCGTGTCCCTGTGGCCCCACCAGGCGCTGGTTTCATTAGGGGACCCGCTCACGTCCCTGGGACCTTTCCCACGTTGGGGCTGTCACACTGAATTACTGCTCTGCTTCTCAGCGCTGCACTCAATAGCCGGAGCCAGCTCCAAACAANCGGCAGCGGGAGCGAGTCCAGGGTCTATTAACGGCTCCCTGCACGGGTGGCAAGGGCCAGGGGGCTACAAGAAGCCCAGGAGGATGAGAGTGGGCCAGGCCATATTGGAAGGGGGCAGCTGGGTGAGGGCACAGCATCCTTGGCTGCTGGAATCCAGCCCCCTGGGGTGAAGGCGCTGGCACTGTGACACGAGGGCTGGTCCTGCCAGGAGGGTTGTGCCCCTTCAGCTGGTCTGTCAGCCAGGGCACATTTCCAAGGGACTCCTGGGGCTGTTGGAAGGTGGCTGGCGGGACTAGTGATGCCTTGTGCACCCCCAGTTGCTTCAAGGGTCTCTGCAGCTTCCCAGCATCCCAGTCCTGCCAGCATCTCTCCGAGCCAAGCCAACCCCCCCACGGCGCCTGGCACCTGTCTGCCACATTAAACTGCATCCCCCAGTGCCCACCTCCCCCTCTCCCAATTAGCAGAGGCATCCTCTGGTGACAGCAGCCTCCAGAACCCAGTGAGGACCCAGGTTTGACGGATCACTCTGGCCCCGAAGTTGCTGCAGCCGACTCCGGAGCCAGCGTGCCGGGGAAAGCACAGGCAGTGGGTGCAGGGGTCGGTGCTGGGTGGGAAACAAAGGCTGAGCTGGTCTTTTTCATGTGGTTTAAGCACAATTCAAGTACCAAGCCCCTCCAGACAAAAGGTTTGCAATCTGAGCTGAGCACAGAAATCCAGTCCCAAGGGTGAAAAGAGAACCTGGCCTTAATGCAACGCGCCTGCACTGGGGTTTGTTCCTCTCTTGATCTTGCTTTGCTGAACTGGGCCAAATCACCTGCAAAAAAAAGCCTCTGGCCCCCTTTGTCTGTCTGTCCTGAGCCCCAGCTGGTTTCTGACACACAGGAGCCAGGCAGCAAAAGTTCAGATCTTCAGTGATCTGAGCACTAGAGCCCGGCAGCCTGGGGGAAGCGCCGAATCTGCAGCGGTCTTTGGGCGTGTGACCCGACTCTGAACCGCTTCTCTATGCAAAACCAGCGTTTCAGTTTCTCAGCAGGGGCCAGAGCATCAGCGTTTTGCCTGTGCTGAAAACAAGGGCAGGAGACTACACCAACCTGTGTTTTTCCTCTCCTGTTTTGCAGGGCAGACTGGTTCCTTCTGGACAGCAGGACAGTTCGTCACGCTGCCATCGGCCTCTTCTGCTGCGGGGTCTCAGTCTACCTAACAGGCAAGTACTCCCTTCCCACCACACCCCCTGTGCTGGTGAGTTGCTACTTCAGCACCGGGTTTGTTTAGCAAATGTCTTTGCCAGCTCATACCCATAGCAGTGAACTCTCTGTTCTCAGTGTCCAGCCCTCAGCAGGGCTCTTCTGGCCTGAGTTTTGCAGGTCTCACACGCGGCTTTAGTCCTCTTGGTTCCTCAAGATGTTGTGCACTCACCTTTCCTTCCAGCTCTCGCCATCTACATGCTGCTGCTCTTTGAGCTGGAGGCTGGCATCGCCAGTGCTTGTATCCTCTCCTCTGGCATCATTGTCCTGCTCATCACGGTGACACACGCCCTGGTAAGAGCTTCCCAGGCTTCACGCCGCAGCCGCCCCGAGGCCTCCCACACCCTGTACGAGAACGACTCTGCCCAGCACGAATCCTCCTCCAGCGACCTGAACAACAAGAACGTGGCTGCTCCCAGGCCCAGACCTGAGATCCACCGGGAATTTTCCTTCCCTCCTTTCCTGGAGGGTAAATCCCAGCTGGGTTCTGCAGCCAGCAGCAACCTGGAGAGCTACAAGCCGCCCCGAGCGCACAGGACGCTGTCGGCGGAGTCAGGTCTCCTGCAGGCACAGGGCAGACCCTGGCACGGCGTCACGCAGGAGATGAGGAACGTGCTGTCACGCAAACCTGGAGCCTCAGGCAAGGACTCCACCCTGGTGTGAGTGGAAGTGGGACCTTCTCACCCCATCCCAGGGGAACTGCAGGCACCAGGGCTGAGATTTGAGTCTCTGTTTAGAGGTTAATAGAGGTCAGGTCCCACCAGAGGAAGGGGGTGGATGCTTTGCCACCTGAAGGGGGTGTCTTGTGCAGCCACTGCTGGATGCTTTTTGCTGTTTTGCACTGGTAAAACGCCCTCTGCTCAAAGCCAAAGGCCCTCAGCTGCCTGCCCCAAGCCCCCAGCCCCTCCAGCAGTGACCCATCCAGCAGGAACCCCATGGTTGGCCCAATGATGGAAGAGGAACGTGTGGGTGAAGCGAGCGGAGCTTGTCCGTGAGCAGACCTACCCTTCTACAGCAGGAGGAGTTGTGCTGGTGACAACTCACATACAGGACCTTGCCCTTGGTCTTGCTGAACTTCCTGCAGTTCCTACAGGCCCATCTCCAGAGTCTGTGAAGGTCCTTCTGGGTGGCAAAACCGAATCTATCTCTATTTTCATCCCAGCACCCTCAGTGAGTTCTTCAGAACAGAACTGTTGGTTCCAGGAGAGTTTAACATGAAGGTGCATCCTTTTAGAGTGACCTCCAAAGCTGTATGTACAGCTCTGCTTCACCCCTGCTTGACAGGGGATGAAGAAAGTCCTTTTTTAGTTGTTTTTTAAATATTTTTTTTAAAGAACAGGACAGTTTCTTTTTCTCACTTGAAAGGCTCAACCCTGTGTGTCTTTGTTTTGCTCCGTGCCCTTTGAAACACACAGAGCCAGCAGGCTCCAAGACCCCCCCCCAACCTGAGTGAGCAACAGGGACAGGTTTTAGACAGAACTTTTCTTGTTTTTTTCTCTTTTTATTCCTGTTCTCACTAAATCCAAATTCCTGGCACACACATGAAAAGAACCCTCTCCTTGCAGAATGCCTGCTGAACAAAGATGAAGCGTGCCTGCATTATGTCTTTACAGAGCCATCTACAAAACACTGAAAGCAAGACCTAGTTTTTGGGAGAGATTTCTGTGGCCAAGAGGTAGAGAGAAAAACACCCTGTCACAGTCCACCATCAAAAAGGAACTGGAAAGGCCAAACACAGAACCACCCCTTTTCCCTTTGGCAGAGTGCTGTGGAAAGGGACACAGCGCTCCCCAAAGCACCCCCCCCCCAAAAGTCAGCCCTGATCCCAGCAGCAGGATTCACCAGGTTGGGTGCAGCACCTTGTTCCTGGGCTGATCCCTGCAGGATCACAGACTGAGCAGGTGGTTTCTGACTCCTCACTGTGGTTGGAGAACATAGAGCCGGGCTGGAGAAGGTGGCAGAGGACTTGTCTGAAATCAGGAACTGCCTGGAGGATTCTTGGCTTGTGGGGCAACAGTGCTGTGAAAAAAAGGAGAGTTACCTCCAGCAGGCCACCAGGAGCCCTGAGAATGTGAAGAACTAGGAGCTCCCTCCAGTAACACCTCCCTGCTTGCAGCAGGAGGCAAGCACAGCCTTCAGTGGGCTGTGCAGCCCATGAAGTGGCACAAACCAGCCCCTGTGGGTGTTGAGACAGCAATCTTCACAGCCACATCGACACAAAAACCACTAAAAATACTCTGGGTTGTGCAGAGCATGACCCTGCCATGCAGGCAGCTGAGAAAACACAGAGCCTGAACCAGAAGCACTAAGACAAGAGTCCTTGTTGGCTGTGGTGGGTTTAGCCTATAAGAAAGATGGGGAGAGGTTGTTCAGTAGGGCCTGTTGTGACAGGACAAGGGGTGATGGGTTTAAAATAGAGGGAGGGAGATTTAGATTGGAGATTAGGAAAAAGTTCTTTCCTGTGAGAGTGGTGGAGCACTGGAACAGGTTGCCCAGGGAGGTGGTGGATGCCCCTGGATCCCTGGAGACGTTCAAGGCCAGGTTGGATGAGGCCCTGAGCAACCTGATGTAGTTGGGGGTGTCCCTGCTTCTTGCAGGGGGTTTGGACTAGATGACCTCTGGGAGTTGCTTCTAACCCTGATCATTCCATGATTATATGGTTCTATGATCTGGGATGAGCATTTGGGAATATCCTCGCTCCTACCCAGACTCTAGGACTGATGCTGGTCTCAGGAGATACAAACATACTAGACTTGGGTGATCTGCTGGAAGCTATTTTAGTAGCTGTGGTTCAACTGCATCATTGTTCTGCTGCCACTTATCTCCATGGGACTGTGTCCAAAAAGAGACACAGAGAACAGCACCACACGCAGCCTCTCGCCTACTGCATCTTGGGAGCATCACTCGCTCCAAATGCCTTTGGCACAACAAGGATTTAATCTATTAAACAGCCCTTTGGAAATAAGAAAATAAATTATTTTCCAGTTACCCTTTTGTGAATGAGATTATTTGCTTCCCAGTAAACAGAGCCAGAAGATCACTGGCAGGCAAGCAGCGTGCCCTTTCAATGAACAGTCGAGAATCCTATTACTGAGGTACCTGTGTGACACATCTGCACTGGGCTGTGTTATGTCACCACAGCCTCTACCAGCCACAACAGTCACTGGGGTAAACAGGCAGAGTCACAGCCCCCTGTTACCTGCGTCCCTGAGCAGCGTTCAGCTGATCCTTCATGGCTATGGCGTGTTTGAGCAGGCTGTCGATGCTCTTGAAGTACACACTGCTGTCAGTCATGTTCTTGATGGCACTGGAAGGAGAAGAGAAGAGGGTGGTGGCACAGGGAGGGTGGGAGGTCTGCTCTGAGACTCAGGGTAATGGTTTGGGAGAGCAGCACCTCGCACCCTCGCTTCCCCCACCCCGACTGCGCTCATCCCTGGATCACACCAGGTGGCTTCTCTTTTATTTCTACCACAACCCTCCTGCCCAAACACCCCCCCCCAGCTTGGGGGAGCCTCCTGTACCTGCAGGCATACTCCACTGTGTAGATGGCTCCTTGGCTCTGCTCCTCCCAGCTCTGCATGTCGGACTGGAAGAGAAAGCGACATCGTTAGAGCGCGCTGGCCAGCGCGGTGACAGGCTCTGCCAGCCCTGCCCCCAAGCAAGGGCTCTGGCTGCTTTTCACTGGAAAGCCCATTTGGGTTCTGTCTCCTGCTTGACAGCTGGCTGCCACACACTGGGGTTGAAGAGAAATGGGGGTTTTGTGTTTATTTCTGGAAAAGCTACTAGTTTGGGTCAGGGCTTTGGGTACTCTGGCAGAATTCCCCTTGGTTTTAGATGCTTTAGCCCATGAGCCAGCTGAGAGCCACACTCAGTCATGCTGCTAGCAAACCAGTGACCTCACAGCGTGCAATGGACCAGCTGGATGTCTCCCAGTACACAGATCTCCCACTGTATGGCCCAACAGGCAGCCAGGATCTGAACTAACACAGATCCTGCAGAGCCCAGTCCTTAGTCCTGCATGCAAAACCAGGTAAACGTTTCTTTCACAGTGCTCAAAGTTCCTCATTTCATTAGAGCTGCCATCTCCAGAGCTGTGAGCATCCTGGTCTGCTCTGAAACTCAAGTGTCTGGCCCCAAGCAGCAGTCAGCACTGTGCTCCTCCTTGCATGAGCTTGGAAGGAGCCACCCATCACTCAAGCAGTCCTGGTGTGAGACATGACCACACACTGTAGCTTTGAGGAAAGGGAAAAGCAAATACACAAATCACAGTGAAAGCAGAGCCCAGTTTGGAGCCTTAGCTCAATAGATACCTATTTCAAAAGTCTTTAAGTAGTTCAGGCACTCTTGAAAACATGTTCTCATGGGAGCTAACTCTCCAGCCTATTCTGCTGGGTCCAGTTACAAGCCCAAGGAAAGCCAAGGGCCTCTTTCTGTGAGTGAGGGAGGTCGGGTAGGAACCTGGACCACGTCCAAAATCACTTCTGCTGCTCAAAGCCTGTCCTACATCGAGACACTTGACCACACAGCTTCAGACTACAAAAGAAACAAGTCTCTACATGCAACACTCGAGGCAGTTCTCTGCAGGAGAGGGTCCTTCAACCCAGGACTCACAACCCCACCGAGATGAAGCTCGGCCCAGAATCCAACTGCATTCTAAAGGGCTGTATGTGTTGCTGGGAAGACCCTTTGCATGCAGAGTAGGCAGCAAAAGACTTAAAAACTTTGCTGCAGCTCCTCACCCCGCTCTCTCCAAGAGGTGCCAGATGATCTTTAACAATCACTTAGACCCCAGCGTCGCACTGGCTCGGTCGTGTGTCACAGCCGCTCGCCCGTGGTCTCACTGTCCCCAAGCACCAGTAGATTTTAATCAATTCTTGGTATAGGAGCCTGTGGTGTCTGTTCCCAGTATTCCCACCACTTCCTAGGATTTTCATGTCCTTAATTAGGAACAAGAGCCTTTCCCTGGAGCTCCTCACTTCTTAATCTCTTCTTGATGTCCTTTCCTCGGATTCCCAGGACATGCCCTTGGATGCAGTTTAAGAACTAAAGCCAGCTGTTAATATACAACAGCACTAATGATCTATTCCTGTTGCTCAGAAGTAAATTAATGAGGAGATGCAGGTTCTCAGAAGACCAGGGGAAATGCAGAATGGCCTCTCTGTGCAGCTACGACACGCAGAGGCGGCGGCGGGGTCCTTGGATCACGCTGCTGCTTATCAGGGAGGTGGCAAATCTGCTTGGAGAGTTTGAGAGGGTGAGGAAGGTATTAAAATTATTGTTTTATCATATCTCAGAAAGCTGCTTGTTGTAAAGGCAAGGAGGTGACCTTCTCTTTGTGGAAACTTTTCTCCCAGGTCCGTCCCTCCCAGTTTTTCCTAGGTTTAACCCCCCTGGAAGTTTCAAAGGCAGCGTCTCAGGAGAACTCAGCCAGCCAGAGATGAGTTGCTGCAGAGCTGAAGGAAAGCTGGAAACCACCAATAAATCCTGTTTCCTTTATACATTACCCACACCTCAGGACTAAATTACCTGAGGATGGATTCACACAGAATGTTCCTTTTTCTTCTTTCCTGTCCTGAAGCATTAAAACCACCTCACTTTAACGCCCTTGCTCTGATTTAGATAAAACCTGACAGTGTTTTCACGGGGTGCAGCCCTGCTGACACCCTCCCACTCCAGCATCTTGCACAGAACCAACAGGTTCTGGCAGAGCAAGATGAAACACCCATCCCCATCTAACTGAACGCTCCGCTGGGACGATGGTCCTGTCAGGGCCATCCCTCTCTCCTGGGGTTTGCCTCAAGACAGGCCCAGGCTGTTTGCTGCAACCAGCAGTGCCCAAAACTGGAATAAAAGGAGAGCAGGATCAAGGACAATGCAGAGAACCTGGCCACAAGCCTGTTACCAGCAGCCTGGCAGCACAGTCAGGACACTGGCCTGAGTTATGTTTAAACCTCCCAGTTCCTAGCACAAACTGGTTACCAGCAGGAAGGAGAGCGTGATCCTCAACACAATGCTGCAGCCTTAGACAAAAAATAACCTGGGAGCTGAGAAGCTGGAGGAGAAGCCACTAGCAGCAGCTCTGGATCTTCTGTTTTTCCAGCTGCTGTAAATAATTTGCTGTCCATTTTTTCCCCAGCTCTCACCACACCATTAAACACACGGCCAGTAACTGGGAAAGCTGTTAAGAAGCTGCAAACACCCAGGTTGTGGGCAAAAAATGGATGGAAGCAGCAGCACCTCTGGGCAAGCATCAGGCAATGTCTTCTACCACTGGAGAGGCCAATGGGTGGCATCGGGGCGGTGCAGAGGGCACCGTGGTGGGGTCAGCTCTGTCCCGACGAGCACCGTTACTGCAGGGAGCACGTCCTCACGTAAAGGCTACCACTACCCTGGCTGTGGCTAGTGGCCAGGGCAGGAGGGAGTAGCTGCAAGGCTGAATGTAGAGGCATCAAAGACCAAATGTATCCGCTGCTGGCATCCACGGGACAGCACGACCTCCTTTCCACTGGGAACCAAGTGGAAACCAGCAGCGGCTCAAATCGGGTGGCAGAACACCACAGATGACAGAGGTGAGCACGGTGGGCAGGGAGAACAGGAGACTCAAAGATGAACAGAGATCTGGCCCAGCATAAGCCCTGCTGCCCACCAACACGCTCCGTGGCCAGCACGTCCGCCCGGCTGTCGCTTCCAGCAGCGCTCCCTCGCCCTCATCCCCCTTCGGTGATGGAAACTGATCTCTTCCCTCTGCATGACTTGTCACAGGATTTGCTCAATTTCCTTTTGTTCAGGACACACTCCCTGAAACTGGGGCTAAATGAAAGCAAGTGACAGCTCAGGAATAACATTACCAACCTGTCTCCTGCACGCCGGTGATGCAATCGCATCGGTGTGCACTATATGTACATATACATCTCTATATACCTACCACTGCACACAGACACGTATATAAAACGTTAATAAATAACTGAATAATAAAGTGTCACAATCCAGGTTAATTTGGAAACCAGGGCTGAAAAGCAAAGGTGAAAAATGAGGCCTGACAGTGCATTAGCATAGACATGAAGCAGTAATCTATTCATGAGACATCACTCCTAATGAATCATGACTGGCAGAAGAGGGAGAAGGACAACAAGGCTGGCACTAGAGTGTCTGTGCTCAGAGTGCTGGAGGAAAGCAGGAACACAGCTGGGAGACACGATTCATTATCCCCCATTGCCTCATGTGGGCTCTTCTCACCTCTTCCCTCACCCTCCCCCTTATTTTATGTAGGAAATAAGAAAAAAAATCTCACAGCACAGGCAGGGGTAATAAGATTTAACATCTCCCTCCTCCCTGGACAAGACAGACTACTCATTTTCCTTTGTCTCCACACACAAGTCCAACCATGAGAGCATAGGGTTGAGGTTGGGCTCACAAGACCCTCTTACTCCCTCCAGCTCAGACCGAGATGGGGTCCCCACAGGCTCCTTGCACCCCGATGGCCGATCTCCTCCCTCCTTATCTCCTCCCTCCTTCCCCCCAGGGTGGTGAAACAGGGATGAAGTCAGGAAAACAGCTTGTGCCTGGCTGTGCTGCTGGTGCAGAGCCCGAGGTGAAGTGTGACTGACCTTGTGCTGTGCCAGCTCTGGGAGGGATCTGCGCACATGCTCCTGCAGCCGGTACAGGGCCACGGAGGGCTCGTTGGCCAGGACGTACATGCTTTCAGTGAACTTGTCTGTAACTGCAACCAGGAAGACACCAGGGTTATGGAAAGTGGGGAGAAGCAAGGGGAAAGCTGGGTGGGAAAGGCTCCCCGAGAGAAAAACCTGTTTTGTGTAACTCTCCCCATAATGACACCTGCAGCCAGGGGAGCTCGGTCACAGCCCCTGACTCCACAGTCCTCTCCGAGCTCTGGTGGTGCTGGTTTCAGGGAGATCTTGGGTTACACCCAGCAATTTGGAGGGGTGCAGGAGATGAGCAGAGCCCAGCAGCAGCTCCATTTGGTTGGGAGTGCTGATACCTCTGAATCTGGAGGCTCCTTGTCTCATTATCCAGCTGTTCAGGTTCATCTCTACTCATGGCCTCGGGCTCTCCTGGGGAGTGGGCTGAGACACATCAAGGACTCAGGTCCTTCCATTGCACCTCAGTAGGTGCCTCCCCCAGGTGACATCCTAAAAACATCCACAGGGCTTGGGAAGACACACCAGAGCTCGGGGAGCTTCCAAGCTCATTTCCCACTGCCCACCAAGCCACCACCCCTCCCTGCATCCCATATCTGTCCACCCAGCCCACACAGGAACCCCTTTTCGGTGGGTTGGCTTGCACAGCTGCAGCACAGCTCCCATCTCTGTCCCTGCAAAGCTCCTGGTAATTAAAGGACACAGAAATCAGAGGTAGTTGGTTGCAGGGGTGACTCAGGGAGTGCTTGCACCAGGCTGAGGTACGGCACCTCCCAGCTTCTCCTCCTCCTCACAGGGGCTGGCAGAGAGGGGATGAGTCACAGAATGACCAGGTTGGAAAAAACCTTTGAGATCATGGAGTCCAACCATCCCTGTCCTCTCCTGACCCATATCCCTGAGCACCTCATCTCCCATCTGTTCAATACACCCGGGGGTGGGGACTCCACCCCCACCCTGGGCAGCCTGTCCCACACCCTCACAGCTCTTTGGGGGAAGAATTTCTTCTGACATCTCATCTGAACCTGCCCTGGCGCAGCTTGAGGCCATTCCCCTTGTCCTGTCCCCTGTTCCTGGGCACAAGAGACCATCGCCCACCTCTCTCCAACCTCCTCTCAGCTCATTCCAGGCAGGGAGAAGGCCTCCCCTCAGCCTCCTCCAGACTCAACCCCCCCAGCTCCCTCAGTTGCTCCTCAGCAGGTTTCTTCTCCAGACCCTTCCCCAGCTCCATCACCCCGCGGTGCCTTTCTGCTGCTGGGGCTGCAGAACCCTGTCGCCATCTCTCACGCCCACCGGGTCCCTGTCGTAACTCCTGCAGT
>VXBZ01011500.1:0-32251 GCA_013399135.1 Heliornis fulica | reverse complement strand
CCCCCCGTAGTAGCATAAGGTGCTGTGCTTGTTACAGGTAGTTGCTTTGTCCTAATGCTTCTATTCTCTGGCACTCATGTTTTGAGTTAAGAGTCACAGTTTTGGGTGCCACTCTAAAAACTGAGGTGACAATGGTGTCTTCACCAGTTTCAGAACATGGGGTAGCTCTGGAAGCTTGTTGAAAACTTGTGTCACAGTGAAAGGGAAGAACCTGTTTGGATCCTGCTTTGCAGGAGAGTATAGCTGAATTCTGCTTCACTTGCCCCTTAGTAACCCTGGAATGGCTGCTTAATACATGGCTATATCCTTGCTTCAGCCAGCTGTCACAAATCTACCATCCAGTTACCATTTATGCTGAATATAACTGGTATGATCACCAGAGACATGGGTGGAAAAGCTGAGATAGAGGAAATGGTTTATTGTAGATGGATGACTAAAAGGACCAGGAAATAATTCACAGGCAAAACACTATTATTTTTCTGCTATCTTGTTATTTTTAAAGACTTGTTTCAGTCAAAGCAATTACCAAATTTTGAGTGAATAAGTGAAATGCTTCTGAATACTTTAAACATTAAAAATATAAGAATTTCTCCCATCTCCACATACCACCCAACTTGCACTGTCTGAAATACAGACAGTCTATTTGTGAGAGTAGTTTCTGGGAATGACATGGTTCTGATTACTGCAAAGGGGGAAAAGTCACATAGAATTGAGTAGTGTCTGGTTTTGCAAGGATTTTTGCAAGAATTTTTCAATTATTCTATAGTGCCTAAGGCTTATTATGAAGGAAGGTTAAAGGAACAATATACTGCAGATACAGTAACATATACGAAAAAATACATTTCAGTGATATTATCATAAAAGGAGAGCAGAGGATGGCCAGGTAAAAATCCTAAAACATTTTTTAAGCTGTAGACTGAAGGAAGTCTTTTACAGTGTCTAGGGTCTCAAAATATATTAAAATGTCTTAGAGGGTTTGTCCAAGTTCAAAGATCCATTATATTGTTCAATAATCCATTATATCTTTCACAAAACAATATTGTTATGAAAGTCAATTCATTATTTTTCAGACAGTTTGGTAATAGAATACTGTATGTAAGAATATTACTATCTTGTTACAACTGGCAGCTCAGAGGGCATTTGTTCTTCTAGCTAAAAGCCTGAGATGGGACACAGGTGGCCACAATTCATTATCCTGTGTGACTGTAGACAAGCCACTTAATCTTTCTGGAAAACATTTAACCACTGATAGTTTCACTCTTCTGTCTTGTCTGTTGCAATTTACACCCTTCAGAACCAGTTCAGCAGTGTTATGGGGCCATAGAGCAGCTAGCATGTTGTGTCTTCCAAGTGATCTGTCTTGGAAGTGGTAGTAAAGCAGCTTGCTCCATTGCAGAGATTTTCTTGTCCTATAAAAAAATTGTACGAGTGGATCTTACATTTCAGGTGATGATGGTGGTGAGTCTATAAATACTTGTTCAGCAAAACTTGATCTGAACCAATACTGCATATCCAGGTATTTCCACATTCAGAGAGAAACAAGGTGTTTGGGACCCACAACTCTTGTTGGAAGTACTACCAAAGAGATCAGATCACATTATCCGTACTTTAAGCATGGATTTTAGTAAAACCTGAAGATCTTAATGAGAAGAACCCTTCAGCTGAATGAACTCTCCAGAGAGGAGGACAACATGAGAAGGGATGATGTCTCTGGTATTTTCTGGTTTGTCCTGATAAACCAGAGGTTTGGGAAAAACAAACAATAAAAACGCCACACACACACAAAAAAGAAGAAAGAAAAAAAAAAGCCAAAACCAAAAAAAAACTACGAACAAACCTGTATAATAAGCCATACATCTCACAGCTTCAGTGTAAGACTGGTTTTTCTGTTGGTAGGCCAGGCTCAAGCAGCTGCTTTGCTCAGGAGAATAGAAAGGCTGTACTGAACTTTTCAGTGAAAGCATTGTAGCATACCCGCCGGTGTCTGTGCGCGTCATCCGCGCTCTCGGCTGGCTGGAGAAAAAGGATTTCTGTCAGGATTGTTACACCGGCAGGGTGGGGCCCATTAAGTAACGTTTTTAACTTGAGAACTCGGCTGTTGTGGATACCTAGATTTGGTATGTGCACCCATACTGAAACAATGCATAAGATTTACAGGGCAGACTAAGTCTATTGTTGTTCCAGTGCCCTTAATCACTAGCTGTCCCATCAGTAAGGTACTTTGTGCTTTGTGCTTTGTTAAGACATGAATGATGTTATCGTTATAGGACTGCAGGGTGCCCTTAGCCTCCCTTTAAATGGGTGGTTGTTAGGTCCCTGCCCGAGGAAATCATCCCTGGCAAGCTATCATCTTGTCTCAACGTGCTAGAGGCCGAGGGAGCAACGTGCTCCAGGAGACTGACAACATATGGTATATTTCTTCTGCAGGATCTTGAAAGTTCTGTTGCATAAATATAATTTCTGACAGGAAAACAAAGGCAGAGAAAGGTGACTCTGTATTGTCAGATGTCCACACATCTATACCACTGAACACGATGCTCTGGAATTGTGTGCACAGAAACAGAATGCTGACTGAATAAAGTGGTGATTCATATTAATTTTCATACTGTCTGTGTCTAATTACTAATCAATAAATACCTTATCAGTTATAAACTAAGGGTTATACAAGCATATGCTGAAAAATGTAATCTAGTTACTACTAGTCAAGGAGAATTGTAATCAATATACCATGATGGTGGTAACACATAATGAAATCCAAAGTTATTCCCTTAAGGATGCTAATACTGAGAGGTGCCCTTTACGTCCTCGCCCTTTACTTTCTCATACGTAACCAGGGGCAACAAATGCAGGAAGATTTTGCATTGATGACTGCTATTGACAGTAAATAGCTGCAAAAGGCTGAGAAGACTACAGGAAGGAACTGTTCTCTGAAGGCCCTGATCCCTGACTGAAATACACAGAAAATTGGGATTGATTTTAAGTACCACATTTTTACATTACTATCCTCATTTAAAAAGAAAACAAAACAAAACATGATGCTGGGTTAAATTTCAGTGGGGTCTTTCCAGAAGAACAGATAGAAGGATCTGGGATAGCCACGCATTAGGAAACATTTAGAAGTGTGAAGACATGGAGTTAGACTGACAAACTTTTTGAATCTGTTTTCAGACACCTACACAATGGTTTTCAGTTGTACAGGGAAAAAAAATTCAAAAAAACAGCAACAAAATTATTTAAGAAAGATTAAGTCATTGTTAAAGCTGCAATTAATTTTTTTTTGTTTTAATTTTCATTTTTAAGCCATGCAATAAGCATTGGTATTTATCAGTGTTATTCTTTGGTATGACTCTGTGTTGAAATCTCAGACCCTAGTTTTGCAGGCTAATTTGCTTTAGAAGAATGGGTATCTGCTAGTGTAAGGGGCATTCACAAGCACACGGAAAAACCTTTCAAGTAAGTTATAAGTGTGTGTGTTTGAAGGATGGAACTTAGTTGTCTCCTTGGAAAGTTCATCAATGTTCCATAACTATGTTTTAAAATTATGTCACCATCTCTGCTGCCTTGTTGCTTGCAATGAAAAGTGATGGATAGGTACACGTGCAAGTCTAATCTGTGCCTCAGAGTTGCCTAGTGAACATTGCACAATTCTGAAGTCTTCCGCATGATTCTTTGCATATGTATATACAGGATATCTCAGTGTGATGCAGGGATTAAAGCAAACTTTGCCAAACTCCTTGGGACACTAGTCCTATCCTAGGCTGTCTACAAAGTGATCTTACTGGCATCTCCCTCAAACTCTCTCCATGTTCTTACTTCTCATACAGAAGCAAGGAACTGTAAGTCAGGGTCTGAAGTGTGACTTCATTTCTATTCCGATTCTGTAAGTGCTAATAGGCATCTCTCTTAAAAATGCAAATATCTTTGGGTGTCCCGGAGTAAGCAACACAATCAATCAACCAGATCCAGATTCTTCAGGTAGAGCAGCAGAATTTCTAGGCATTGAAAGAGAAGACTGTAGGTAATTTAATGACTTCCACTTTCATCAATACTGTTTTAGCACTTCCCAGTACCCAAGTAGTGCCAGCCTGAATTCTGCCTGGATGGGAGAAGTACAAAATAATGAATGGCAATCAAAGTGAAATGAACATTCCTCTAATATTTCATCTTTAGAAATCCAAGAACATAAAAACCTAAAACTATAAGGCTTCATAGCCTTATCGGGTGACTGGAAGGTCAATTCAGTGGGGCGTGGAGGGGCTGGGTGGAGGTGGTGGTCCTCTCTTTTAGAAAAATACAAGTTTGGGTATGAATGATAGTCACCAGCAACAGGAGGCATAGCACCCCTTTCCTCCTCGTTTCCTACCTTACTCCATGGAGACTTGCTGACTCTATGGTGACTAAGAGAGTATAGGTAAGGCAAATGTAATACAGAGCAAAATAATATATCTGGAAAATACTGTAATTTTACACAGCAGGTATCTGACCCGAATGTCGCTACAACGAGGGGTTCATAGGATTTAAAGTCTGAATTGCAGATACCAGTAGGTAACAAACAACCCAAGCAAACATTAGAGAGGTGTCTGATAAAGCATTGTACATCAGAGCACAAGATAGATAGCTGGTTTTGGATGGTGCTCAGGAAGACACATTTCTCTCCATAGTTTATTGCAACAGTCTTTTCTATCACCTTCCTTTTACTTTCCTGGTCCTGGCCGCTCTCAAGAAAAAAGAGAATGGAATAAGAGGGATAGGTGTAATCTAAAATATCTATACATGGGCCTCAGGGAAAGGTTGTTAGTATTAAATACCAGGTAGATAGAATCTGTTGAATGGGAAGAGACTGGTCTGTCTACATTCTCCAGTGCTTAGCTCTGTCATATGCTCAGTTCCATTTTTCTGTGTTTCTGGGGAGGTCCTGGGTTCTCTGTCTCAACCCTTCTGTGATTTTAACTTCTTTGTTTCTGGTGACTTCATGCTTTCTGCATCACAGATGGTCTGTTTGCTCTCACTTGTCTGACAGTCAAAAATATTTATGGCAAGAGTTGAATATTTTGTGAACCTGTAAGCTGTCTTGTAGCAAAGTGCTACAGATGCAGCGTCTTTTGGAGCGCTAGGTACAAACAAACCTAACCTCAAGAAACTTTGTCAACATTTAACAAAGCAGTACAGCCTTTAACCTGCAACTGTGGCCCAATATAAAATTTTAGCCATGTTGAAGCATTCTGCTGAAAAAATAAAACTTCACGTGAGTCATACAACATATGCTAAGGCATCACCAGTGATGTTTAGAGTTTTTAGAAACCTTTTGATAATTGTCACAACCGCATTGTGAAAGGGAGGGACCTCAGGGTGCAGGACTTAGGATACCACGGCTTTTACTTACCCAAGGTCAAACAACCAATATCGAAGCTGTGGTGAAAAAACATATTTTTAAATAGGTGATTTAAACCAGTTTTCTTTTCCAGTGCCAGACAGTAGGCTACACACATAATTTTTATTCATGATTCTACTTGGAACATTAACAGCAGAAATAGCTTTGACTTGTGGACTCAACACCATAACTGTGATGAGAAAATTGTCACTTCCTCTTGATAACTTGCTGTCTGAAAGTCATAAAACATTACTTCTCCCTGTTAAATCTAAAGTTTTGATCTGGTTTGCTCTGCATGTCTGTTCTGACTGACAACCTGAAAATTCAAAGGCAATGGATATAATATGTGTTTTCTGCTAGATTAAGGCATGAACTTTTTGTAAATAATGGGATACTATATTGAAATCCCAGCTATTTCCATTAGTGAGGCAGGCAGTATCTGTGAGGTGGTGATTTATTTATGCAGATCATACCCAAATCTAGGGAGACTTTTTTAATCTATCCATGGCAGCAGCCACCAGAAGTCAAATAAACTGCAGTTAAAAGTTTCTAAATGCTTAAACTGTCCATATGTAAATCATAACTAGACTCTTGATATGATAGTAAGCATGTTTTCTTATGAGGTATCTCTGCTACTTTAACACTGATTTTGGCAATGAAATAATATTAAGCAAATAGTCTTAGTTATGTCAGCAGACTGAATCAAAAAGATGGTCCTGAGATTGGGAATCACAAGCACTGGAAGTTTAAACAGGGACTTGCAGGCCCCCAGCATCCCTGCCTCTTGCAGCCTCTGCTGCTCAGTTTTCTTTAGGAACAGACCAGTTTCCACTAAGAAGCTGCTGAAGACACAATCAGGCAGAGAGTGTCCCATCCTCACAGGCTTCCCTTCAAATGGTGCAGACAGCCCTGTACAGTTGCTTAGTCTGTCTGGATGGAGAAACTAGGACTGATGACCAGTGCCGGTAGGAAGTGCTGCCACAGATCATATGAGTTGTATTGGCCAAATAAAACAATTGACAGTCAAGGAGGGGAAATAAAGGGGAGAGCTTGGGAGAAGAAGAGGAGAGAAAGAAAGAACAGTAAACCACTACAGCTCCAATTTTAAATAATGAAGCTTTAATATTTGAAACAAACATTTACATTAAAGTTAAAATCTTAAAAAAGCTACAAATATATTTAATGAAAAGAGAAAACACAGTTCCCTAGGTATTGTGAAAAGTGGAGAAATATTACATTGATCAGGTACATTTTATGCTGCAAAGTCTCACAGATCTAAGGTTAAACCAAGTATTTTTAAGACCTAATTTACTTATGGAATGAAATTAATTCCTGCATAGAGCATCAAACTTAGACTCAATGAAATCCAGATTAAAATGTATTTAACTGGCTTAAGTATACAAAAATGGCATTTACAAACTTTTTTCCCCCCAAATATAATTGTTAAAAATTTAAAACTGTAAAATAATGTTCCTTATTCTGGATTATCTTTTTATATGGTAAAATCAATATATACAGACACAAATAGTAGTTTATACAATTAAACTGAAGAAATACATTCAAGCTTAAGTGTCACCTATGGAATAGAAAAAAAGTTACCTGATACACATAAGACCATATGACTTTCAGAAATGATTTTTCTTTGTAAATAAAAACTAGAATTTCATACACAGACTCAGAAAAGAATATTCGCTCTTTCGAGGGTCATTTATATTAAATTTCTCAAAATTAGAATTAAACAAAACAGATTAAACATCCTTATCTTATAAGATGAAGAACTACTGAAAGTACGAGTATCATTTGCTTCTAAATCATATCTGGTGGCAGCTGTGACAGTTTTATATTCTGTGGTTGTTATATTGAGTGTATTATTTCCAAAGGTAGATTGGAAATCTTCTATTTCAGGATGTGTAGATAACGTCACCTTATTCTGAGAGGTAAATGAAAGTACAGTTCGGTTAGACAGGATTTTTTCTTCAGAGGCTTCTATGTTAGAAAGTGAATTTGAGGATAGCTGAATGCAAATATCTTCTGAAATGCAAGCATGGAGGTAATGGATGTCATTTATATCAGCTCTAGGTTCACAACTCTGCCCTGCGTAACAGTGGCAATCAAATTTTTCTATGAATATTTGCAGATCCTGAAATGCTGGTTGCCCTTGTATAGTATATTTTCCATCCTTTGACATTTGAATGACAATATTCTCAGGGTTCAAGTGAAGATAGTCATTGGAATTCCATTTTTTCCGTGCGCAGGCACCAGAGCCTTGGCATAAGACTTGGCTACAGATTCTGGCTGCCATCGTGACATTGATGAGGTACGGGGTCAAGGTCTTCCGAAGGTAGTTGTCCAGAGTTCTACATGTGTTCTGTGAAAAGACCATCATATTTGTATAGTTTAGGACAGAAACCATTAAAACACAGTCATTCTAATAACAGTACCATAGTAGATATCAATGAATGTTTCTCCTGAGGTTTTGGTAATAGCTATAACTGGTTTCTGGAACCAAGTTTATCTGAGAAGCTGCTGTATAGTTCAAGGATCACAGCAAATCTCTGTTGGGTGGTTGCTGGTGATGTTACAAAAAGCATTTGTATCAGAAGCTGATAACTTTAACCTTTCATTTTATCTGTATATTTCATGTAGCATTTTGGATCAGATACATTTAAAGAAGTTTCATGAAGGATCAAAGTTCTTTTTTATGTCTTGAGTGGTTTAAAGGGATCTTGGGAGAAAACCTCACTTCTTCAGCCTGAACAAATGCTTCTTTTATCAAATAATTTCTGTGAAACTCTTAAATTTTTCCCTGACCTGAATAGGTAGGCTGGAGGAGTAAGGAGCTTTCATAGCATTTTTGAGTGGCAAGAATTTTATGAGGATGGTCAAATTGAAAGTGTGCTAAAATAATCGATCCTTCTAATTTATCATGAAGTTGGCATATACTCTGTTTATGCTTGGTGCGGCTTAATGGCCAGAGGCTTTGGGAACTCTTTTTTTTTTTTATTTCTGATGCTATGTTTCCTTAGGGCATTTGCCTAGTACCACATATAGAGGCATCCATGGAGATCACTTCATTAAATCTGAGGTAAACATAGAATTTTTTTTTCTTTTAGGTAGATGTAAAAAACCTTGCCTAGAAATTTTAGTTGATGCAATTCTTGCAGACGTGAGTCTCAAGGTAGCAATTCATTGCTGAAAGGCTACTGACTGTGATAGCTGTGGGGAAAAAATCTGCAATTAGTGCACAAATCCACATTCTAACTGGGCTGTGGAAAGTTCAATTTGTTCATTCAAATAAAAAAATATGAGCAATAAAAGTTTTTGCTCATCCGTGTCCTCATATGGGAGTAATGGGTGCGAGGAATACTGTTTCTCAAAGGCAGACACATACAAAAAGGAGTCAAAGCGGGATGCTTTTGGGAATTTGACCATTCCAGAGCTGTGGATGTTTATTTGGCCGTGCTTTCAGTGACAGGAGGCCGAGCACTGCCAAAGAGCTTCAGTTCTTTGCTCTTAGAAGCCTTCAGAAGAGTCTTCCCGTACAGTAGTTAATTATATCTAGCTTGCCTGGATATGAATAAGCTAGTTCAAAAGATTAATTTGAACATCTTTATAACAATGTTTCTCGAACTATGTATTTGGCTTTCCTAAAACAAATTGGATTCCTTTCCCTCTTCTGACTCAGTTTTTTCTTACAACTGAAATAGTCAGTATTGATTGAAATTGTACTAATTACAACACAAAGAACAGGCTAGAGCTGAAATTTCAGACTGACTCCTCCTAATGCTTTAAATATTATTGTTAAGTGCATCACTTTAAAAAGCAAAAGGGTCATTTAAAAATTGCTCTGGGCAAGTAATTTTTTCTGTACGTTATGACTGGATTGTAATGGAGATATAGGATTGTAATGGAGATATAGGAATCCTTCCCTTAAACTTAAACAGATGCTAGCTTGCCTACAGTTATCATGGTAGCTTGTCCAGTTGCTCAGAGCCACCACTGATACTTTGAAAGACTGAACTCTTAGTCTGTGTGGTCAATGAAAATCTTCATAAGCCTCAAATGTGATGGTTTTGACTAGGGAAGACTGTTGGCAATATGGAGTCATCATTTTAAAAGCAGAAGATATGATGTGATTATAACGCTTTATATGTTTTTTTAAAATGTCATATAGTAATTAAACTGGCAAACCTTATTTTGTGTTAAATTCATATCACCCCAGATCACAATTCCAGAAGCACCCAGTGCAGCAGATTCTCCGATGGTATTTACCAGGTCATCCTGAGGGTAAATGTGGAAGGCATCATAGTAATGTAAGTAAGCTATAACATAAGGCCAAAGGTATAGTGCATATAGTAAATTACTTATCCAAAATAAGTACTTGAAGACAGCAAGCCATTATACATGATGCAAATACTCTGCTTTTAATTACACTATTTTATTCTGAGATTGGTTTGCACAGGTGATGCCAGAAAATGTTGCCAACTATATCCAATTTATGTATATCATCTGGTTAGAAAAACAAGGCTGTAAAAAGAAGCCAGTGGTTAGGCATATGACATACACTTCTCCAACTACACTGCCTCCTGGCTGCTCAGAGTTGGTACTAACTCTTCAGTAATGATGCCTGAAGCAGAGACTGGAAAGCTGGAAAGCACAGCACCCTTTTGTTGGGTGGGTTGTTTTGAGGGGTTTGTTGACTTTGTGGGGTTAGTTTTTTTGGGGGGAGGGGGATGGATTTTTTTTTTAACTTATTTTCAGTTGTTAGAGAGTACTAAACCAGAAAAGTATTGAGAGAAAGAGCTTTTATCATTCTGAAAGTCTTCAGAAAATTGCTCTGAGCTTTTACTGAGCTTGACTTGGGAAATTTGTTTCTGTTCCATTCACATTTAGGATCAGCTATTAGCCCAACCCTAACAAAAATCTAAAAGCCCATTTGGGATGGAACCACAGGTAGAAAAAGAACAAGGAAGAAAACAGCTTACTGTGCAGCACAACACACAAAAAGGAAGAATGCAAGGATTACAGGATTTAATGTATTAACTATGAGCCCAGCAGGGACCCTACCCCTTTGCTCCCTGAAGGTATCCACAGAGCTGGGGACAATGCCTGGTGATGCTCTATCCAGGATGTGAGAGGACACCAGACACAATGCAGTCACCAGGAGCACAACCTCTAACTTCCCCTTCCTCATGGCCTGGAAGAGATTCCCCAGCATGGAAGTAATCCAATAAGGTGGATGTATATAAAAATGTGAAGGGACGAGTGTAGCCAGAACTGCAATAAGATGATTAGACCTACATTAGAGCCGAACCTTGACTAACTCATGAGGTGCTGAAATACCATTTGGAAAGCTACTCAAGTATAACTAAGGACAGAATTTTCTCATTAGGTTTTATACCTTTTTTTTTTTAATTTTAAGAAAAAGACTCCATTTTATTGTTTTTTCTTATAACTTAAAACCCAGACATTTGGCTAGCCCAGTTTAACTCATTTTCTTTGGAAGAGGTTACTCAACTTTTTCGTCTGACAATGTACTCTAAATATGCTTTCACATTTTGTAATATTTAGCTACATGCGAGAACTACTCAGAGTATAGACCACTATTTGATAAATATCATGAGGAAGGTTTGAAAATAGACTTCAGTGTTCTGTTTGATTAAATTTCTTTGACATATCAACTTATTTTTTTTAAATACAAAAGCTACACACATTCTTTTGCTGATACGAGTTAGCATATTTGCTAAATAAATGTCACCTGGTAATTTTTTTTCCATTTAAATTCGAAATATTTAAGGTCTAACCCCACTCACCTGAGAGAGATATTCCTCATAGACATCTGTGAATACTGGACGTGTATATACAAAAACTGGAAGGGGTTGGGTAGAATTAGAGACATAGGAAATTCTAATGGCTTCTTGAACTCTGTTGCGAACAAAGAGCTGGGCATTTCTGGAAGATCTTAAAGCAGTCTCTAGGTAGACAGATGGGTAAAGTGCTGTACTTTCTTCCCACAACCAGTTAAGCTCATTATTTCTTTCTATTTCAATATCTAAACAGGTTCCTGTATAATTATGTGGGTTTTGTTTGTAATCATAGTTATAACAGTCTGGGTAAAGGTAATATCCCCACAAACGATTTGGCTTCATTTCTCTGCCCAGCTTTAGAGATTCCAACATAATTGACTTTGCTGCGGCTTCAAATTCCATTTTAGCTCTAGTCCTGGCTTCAGCTTCTGATAGACTAAGGTCTCTCTGCTGAACCAGTTCGATGGATTCCTGCCTATAAATGTCTTTTGATCCCCAGTTCCGTATCCACACAGGTCTCCAGTTTTCCCAGTCGATGACAGCCAATCCAAACTGTTCATCTGAAGGAATGTAGAACTGGATGTCCTCTTTGGCTTTTTTTAAATGATTCTCCAGCAGCAAGAGTTGGGGGAGTCCTCCATTGAATGCCTCTCCTGTGACTTCATTTTTGTAAGGATAGTAGCCAAGCCTGTCTGGATAAAAGAGAGTGATGTTTTGCCCAATAGATGTCTTCAGTGTGCTTCCAATGAGAGAAAAAAATGTCATGTCCAGCTGCACTCCAGTCCTTTCAGTACAAAGTTCTGTAGGAGCATTCCAGATAGAAAGGAAAGGTGAATTAGAAACAAGTGGACGAGCTCTTATGTTCACAGATGAGCAGCAAGAAACTAGAAGAGTGGCAAACACCATACTAGTTGCTATAGGATATGTACAGGTAACACAAACACCTAAACTTAGAGTATCCATTGTAGCATGTGCAGTGGCATTAGGTACTTCTGTTCAGACAAAAATTAAATGTTCTCTGGGTGTTCAGAAGGTTGGTAGTTTGTTAAAAGCTTTTCCATACAAAAATTTTTCAAATTAATACCTATTAAGCAATACTTCTTAGGTGTGAAATAGGGATGTCATTTGTACAAGACTCTCTGTTGTTTCAGACTTCAGGGAACCTTTCAGCAACTTCTGAGACCTAGTGCAGAAAAAGAGAACACATATAGATAAAGTAAGAGTTGATAAATAGTCAAATTCTAACCATGAAACAAAAATAATTTCTGATTTTGAATAATTGTAATCTTTGAGTAAAATTCCCCCTGAAAAGAAAAGCACAATGTATAACTATAGAGGAAATAAACTCTCTCTATATAAAATTGTATGATAGAATCAACATGGTTGGAAAATACCATCGAGTCCTACACCACCAACCATCAGCCCTACACCACCGTAACCTCTAAACCATCTCTCAAAGCACCACATCTATCTATTTTTTTGACAACTCCAGGGACAGGATTCCACCACCTCCTTGAGCAACCTGTTCCAATGCTTCACCACTCTTTCAGTGAAGAAATTTTTCCTAACAGCCAAACTGAACTTCCCCTGGTGCAACTTGCATCTGTTCTCTCTTGTTCTGTAACTTCTTATTAGGGAGAAGGAGCCAGCACCTTCCTCATTACAACCTCCTTTCAGGTAGCTGTAGAGAATGATAAGGTCTCTCATCAGCCTCTTTTTCTCCAGGCTGAACAGCCCCTGTTTCTTCAGACTCTCTTCAGAAGACCTGTTCTCCAGACCTCTAATCAGCCTAGTAGCCCTTCTCTATACTCTCTCCAGCACCTCAATGTCCTTCCTATACTGTGGCGCCCAAAACTGCACAAAGTACTCAAGGTGTGGCCTCACCAGGTCTGACTACAGGGGGAAGATCACCTCCCTGGCTCCTTCAGTCACAGTTCCTGATACATGCCATTGGCCTTCTTGGCCACCAGGGTACACTGCTGGCTCATGTTCATCCAGGTGTCAATCAACACTCCCAGGTGCGTCTCTAATGGGCAGCTCTCCAACCACTCTTTCCAAAGCCTGTAGAGCTGCCTGGGGTTGTTGTGGCTGAAGTGAAGGACCCGGCACTTGGCCTTGTTGAAACTCATATAATTGCCTTTGGTCCATTAATCCAGCCTGTCTAGGTCCCTCTGCAGAGCCTCCCTACCCTCAAGCAGATCTACTCCTCTACCCAGCTTAGTGTCATCTGCAGACTTACTAAGACTCTGCATTCCCTCATCCAGATCATCAATAAATCAACAATCTCTGGGGGACACCACTCATGGCTGGCCACAAGCTGGATTCCACTCCATTTAACACAACTCTTTGGACCCAGCCATTTAACCAGTTTCTTACCCAGCAAAGCGTATGTGCGTCCAAGCCACAAGCAGTTAGCTTCTCTAGGAGAATGATGTGGGAAGCTGTGTCAAAGGCATTGCTAAAGTCAAGGTAGACAACATCCACAGCCTTTCCCTCATCCAATAAACAGGTCACCCTATCACAGAAGGAGATTAGGTTGGTCAAACAGGACCTGCCCTTCATGAGCCCATGCTGACAGGACCTGATCACCTGGTTGTCCTGCATGTACTGCATAATGATACTCATGATGATCTGCTCCATCCGCTTCCCCATAGATATAAAACTGACAAGGGAATGGGATCCAGTGAGTCATGGATCAGAATGAGTCTACTCAGTAGTAATCCTGATTGTGCCAGTGACTGATGTCTGTAAACTTCAGCAGTCTCTCAATGTCTTAATCAGCAGTAATCTGCGTGAAGTATTTCTTACCTATCTCAAAATTCTAGGTCTTGAGTCACTATTTACACAAAGCACTTAAGGGAAAATGCAAGAAGCTGGAACCTGGACTGTTGTACACATGCAAATAAACAATCCTTATATATTCCTTTAACTCAGTGAGGTGTGAAATATTATAGACACTGTCTTTTGTCCAGTGGTCTTTTAAATTGGCTCAAAAGCTGTGTGTCATCCTGGTACATGGTTATCTGTAGGTTGCTTGAGACTATTTGAGATCTACACATGAAGTGACCCCAAGTCCAAGTATGCTAGAAGTGTGATTCATTAGGAAAGCTGGAGTTGTCCATCATACACCCACAGTGAGCCGATACACTTTTATTCAAGAACATAACCACAGTGGCGATAGTCATGATGCAGTCAGCAACTTTTACAGAGTAACCCAGGAGCTAAAGCACTCCTTTGTGCAGTAACTCACCTGAATCTTCTTTCTTCCTGATTTTGAAATGGTTCAAACCTGGTTCTGTCACTGTCAATAGGGGCCTCGTGATGAGGCCATGGAGTGAGTACCTAAGGAATGTGTAAAGCTGTGCACAGAAATACAAGAGTCACCATGAAGTGGGCCACAGGGTGACTGGAAATGTAAAATCTCTGAGTACAGATTAAAAAAAAGCAAACAAGATTTTGATTTGCAGTTGCTGAATTCAGCTAGAAGTGGAAACCACAAATGTCTGGTCCCTGCACCTTGAATTATTTTTGTCTTTCTGTCTTTTCTGTCACTACTGTGTAAAATTTATAAGCAGTATGGGCACAGAATCATGGATCTGTTTTCTCCCCACCATGCATACAGACAGTAGGTTGCAGTTATTATCCATTTGCAGTTTTTTCATCATCCATCTGTCTGCATGATTTTTCCTTAATTTGTTTCAATAAAATGGTGAAACGTCTCCATCCATCAAATTGCTGCATAACCAAAAAAGCTCAACACTATAACGAGCATTTGATGGAGACTTGAACCTTGCTAAATTCAGCTTCAAGCCACGTTCAGAGCAGATTGTTGTAGCATTGTGAGAATCCCTGTGTTTTCACTGAGTTTGATCACATCTGAATCTATTGAAAAGTCCTGATTTCCTCTGACTGCAGGGGAAAAGCATGAGTGGAAGGAACTATCATGGGGAGAAAAACAAAATAAAAAAAAAGAGGGCAGAGCAGTATGGCTGATAGCACAGCAGTATAGCATCTGCCAGAATGGGAAAAATTGGTTCTTTACAGGGAGCAAAACAATGTAAGAACCTTTGTCAACAAAAAGACTAGATCCTGCCTCTGGTCACAGACAAACACTGTCTAGAGACAATTCTGGATTCTTCATTCAAGAGTAGCTTGCCTTTTCTGAGGACTAAGAAGAGATCAAAGACAAATGGAAAAGTTGCACTGAAGGAGGAAATCGCTAAGGTTTTGCATTACAGGGCTCTTCAAGAAATGCCAAAACCCAGACACTTAGCTTCCCACATTAGCAAGTCTATTCAGCAGACCCCACTTTGTTACTTCTTCATCCATCATTCCACAAGCCAACAGGCAGTAGGGATATTTTCCCTTTTATTCTTTTCCTCCCTGGGCATGCTGCCAGCTCTTGGTCATCATGTCATTGGAGTAGCACAGAGCTTTTAGCCATTCCTTGTGCTGGGTCCTCAACCTAACTGAGGAGGAAACAACAGCCAATTCAAGTTTCTTGGCTTAGATGTGCCAGCCCGTGTGAATGAAAGCATCTACTCAAAGACACGAGCATGCACAGCTGAAAGACTGAAAGATTTGTGCAAGCACAAATAGCAAGGATTCTTGGAAGAGAATGTTTGTTTGTTTGTTTGTTTATGTATTTATTTTCAAAACGGAAGTTTATATTCCTGGAATAGGAACTACAAGAAGCAGAAAGTACAGCAGTGCAGTACCAGACAGCCCTTCAGAACTCATCAGTAGGTATATGAAAGACAAGTAAGGAAGGGAAGAGAAATGTAGCATAGGTGGTGAGGTGCAATGTACAGCAGAGCTAGAACTGCAATAGCTTCCTCTCACCTGCCATGACAGCATCTCTCTCCTCAGCTGCACTGCCCCATGGCCTCCAGAGGCCAATTCCTGACCATATGTCAAGGAACTTAAAGTACATGCTACATGCTCTACCAGAAAATAGGTACCTTCTCTACCAGGAGAGAGCACCTCTATTCCACAGACCAGCACAATCCTTCAGCCAGGATTCTGGCCCTGTCATACTCATTCCCTCAACATATTAATACAAATTGCTTTTGCAATACACTTGAGTGTCTGCAGTGTCATTCGCATATCTGCAAAGAGTTCTCAATGGCCTTTCACAAATAGCTGAGTTTTGGGCAATTGTAATTCTGCATTTTGTTTGGTTGAGCTTTCCCCCTTCTTGACCCCCTTTACAGTTACAATTTTTACTTTTCATCAACATTTTGGAAGAAATTAAGACCAATGGTTTAAATTCTAAACTACCAGTCAGAAAGACCAAGAGTTATGAAGGAGAAGTGAAACTGCAGATAACTGAGACCCTAAGATCAAGAGGTGTGTATGATGACTTCTTGTTGTTTTCATATTAAACAACAGTTCTCTCATTAATAGCTCTTTCATGATCAAGTTCTTTGGATCTCCTGGGATGATAAACCACCAGGAGCAGACAAGTTTTCACAGTTCCAGTCTGGATTCTCTCACCTAGCCTTCTATTGTCCATTTTGCTTTTATCTTACAAAAACCTTAACAATCACAGGAAGAAAACAAGTCCTTGTTAAAAAAGCAGCAGGTGGCTTGAGGTCTAAACATCTGTATAGATACTTCACCATTCCACAACTTCTGATGTGATAACTAAAGAAACCCTGCCAAGAAGCAGTTTCATAAGCTAGAATTAGATCATAGATTCAATCACCAGGAAGGAAGGTATGGCTCCAAGAGCAATGCCTCATTTACATGGCATCTGCTTGATACGACTTGTAGAAAACAGGGCTTTATTGTTCCAACTGCCTGGAGATGACAGCAGGAAAAAGCTCTCTCAGCCTCTCCTCATGACAAATATTATAATCCCTTAGTCAGCTTTGTGGCAATTTGCTGGACTTATTCCAGTACACCTATTTTTTTCTTGTACTGAGGAGCCCAGGTCACTGCAGATGTGACATCACCGCTGCTAAACAGAAGGGAATAAACACAGTCCTTGACCTGTTAGTGATGGATACACTTGTTAGTGCCTCCCAGGAAGATGTTGGTCTTTGTTGCTGCAAAGACTCATTGCTCATTCTGCTCAACTTGGTGTCCACCATGACCACCAAGTAGAGACTTTTCTTCAACTGCTTTCTAAACAGTTGTCCCACAGGCCTGTACTGGTGCATGAGGTTATTCTTCTTCAGGTGCAGAACTTTCCATTTGCCTTTGTTGAACTTCATGAAGTTTCTGTCAACCTGCTTCTCCAGCCTGTGGAAGTCCCTCTAAATGGCAGCATGATCCTCTGGCATATCAGGCACTCCTCCCAAGTTTGCATTGTTAGCAAACTTGCCAAGGGAGCACTCTGTCCCATTGTTCAGACAGCTAAAATGGTAAACAGTATTGGACCCAGTATGAACCCTTACGTACGTCACTAGAAACAGGCTTCCAGCTGCACTTCATTGATTCTAACCCTTTAGGTCTGGGATTTCAGCTGGTTTTCAGTTTCACTATCCATTTATCTAGCTTATACTTAATTGTTAAGAATGTTATGAGAGACAGCTTTGAAAGACTTGCTACAATCAAGATCAATGATACCCACTACTTTTCCCTTGTCCACCAAGCCAGTCATCTCTTTGTAGAAAGCTGTCAGGTTGGTCAAGCATGATTTCCTCTTTTTAAATCCATCTTGACTGCTTCTAATTACCTTCTTGTCCCTAATGTTTAGAAATGTTTTCCAGAAATGTTTGCTCTGCCAACCTCTCAGGGACTAAGGTGAAGCTGGACCGACCAGCCTGTAGTTCCCTGCGATTTTTGCCTTTTAAGATGAGTGACATTTGCTTTCTTGAAGTACTCAGAATGCTCCTCCAATCACTGTGACCTTTCAAAGATTACCAAGAGCGACCTCTCAACAACATCAGCCAGCTCTTTGAGCACATGCAGCTCCTCATGGGTACATGTCAAATCCCCCAGACTTGCGTATGTCCAGTTTGCTTAAATATTCCCTAACCTGATCCTTCTCTGCTGAGTGTAAGTCTTCCTTCTTTCAGTCTTCCCATGGGCCTAAGGTGTCTGGGATCTTGGAAGGCCAATCTTTTCAGTAAAGACTGAGGCAGAAAAGGCACTGGGTACCTCAGCCTTTTCATTTGTCACTGGATCTCCTGCCCCATTTAGCAGTGTATTTTCCTTTGTTTTCCTCTGCTGCTGGTAGACCTAGAGAAGCCCTTTATGCTAAGCTTCACATGTGTTGCCACATTCAACTCCAGGTATGATTTGGCTTTCTTAACCTCATCCTTACACACTCTCAGAATGTCTCTGCGTGCTCTTCATTCACTCACCCCTATTTCTACTTCATATATGCTTCCTTTTTATGTTTGAGTTTTGTCAGGAGCTCATTGTTCTTTCAGGCAGGCCTCCTCCTTCCTTTGCTTGATTTCCTGCATGTGTGGACTGTTCATGAGCTTGGAGAAGATGATTCTTGAAAATCAGTCAGCTCCTAGACGCTCTTTTCTCCAGGGCTGCCTCCAATGGGATTCTTCTAAGCTGATTCCTGAAGAGGTCAAAGTCTGTGCTCCTGAAATATTCATAATCCTGACACTTGCCTTGTTCCACCTCTTTAGAATCCTGAGCTCTGCCATCTTATTGTCACTGTAGCCAAGACTAACCCCAACTTTCACCTTCCTTGTCCATAACCAAGGTCAAACAGTACATCTCCCCTTGCTGGCTTCTATTCTGTCCAAAGTGCCTTTTTCTGAGACAGTGCAGACTGAGACTTCCAAGACAAACTGAAATAATTTCACACAGAATTTCTAGAGAAACCTACTTTTTCACTTATTCAACTACAACTTACCAAAATTACATGAAAATGTCACACATATAAAACCGAGATAGAATAGAGTCATAGAATCATAGAATGCATTAGGCAGAAGGGACCTTTAAAGGTCATCTAGTCCAACCCCCTACAGTAAGCAGCGATACCTTCACTAGATCACATTGCTCAGAACCCCATCAAGTTTGGCCTTGAGTATCTCCAGGGATGTGAACTCCACCACCTCTCTGGGCAACTCGTTCCCGTGATGCACCACCCTCATACTGCCTAGTATCCAACCTAAATCTCCCCTTTTCTAGTTTGAAACCATTGCCCCTCATCCTATGGCTACATGCCCTAGTGAACAGCTTTCTTAGAGGCACCTTTCAGGTACTAGAAGGCTACTATAAGGTCCTCCATGAGCCTTTTCTGCTCTAAGCTGAACAAGCCCAACTCTCTCAGCTTGTCCTCGTAGGAGATGTGCTCCATATCATTTTTGTGACCCTCTTCTGGATATGCGCCAGTAGGTCCATGTTCTTCTTGTGCTGAGAGCTCCAAAGCTGGAAACAGCATTCATTCTATGTGGGGGTCTCACCAGAGAAGAGTAGAGGGGCAGAATCACCTCTCTCGGTCTGCTGGTCACACTTCTTTTGATGTAGCCCAGGATGTAGTTGGCCTTTAGGGCTGTAGATGTACACTGGTGGCTCATGTTCAGCTTCTCATCCATGATTACTCCCAAGTCCTTTTGGGAGAGAAACCAAAGCCAGTTTCAAGCACATCATTTACTAACCTGTATGGATAATGGGGTTGTCCTGACCTAGGTGCAGGATCCTGCACTTGGCTTTGTGGAACCTCATTTTTCATCTGGGCACACTTTTCCAACCTGTCTAGGTCCCTGTGGATGGCATCCCATCCCTCAGGTACATTAATCTCACCACTCAGCTTTTTTTTTGCAAAGTTGCTGGAGGTGCACTCAATCCCACTGTTAATATCATTAATAAAGATATGTGTCGCAGCACAGACCCCTTAGGAACATCACTCATTACCATCTTCCATCTTGACTTCGAGCCACTGAAACCATTCTCTGGATACAATCATCCAGCCAACTCTTTATCCACCGAACAGTCCACCCATCAAATCCATCTCTCCAGCTTAGAGAGAAGGATGCTGTGGGCGACCATGTCAAAGGCCTTGCATAAATCCAGATAGATGACATCTGTAGCTCTTCCCTTGTCTACTGAGGCAGTCACTCCATAGCAGAAAGCCACTAGTTTAGCCAAGCAGGACTTATCCCTAGTAAAGCTGTGCTGGCTGTCTCTAATAACCTCCCTGTCCTCCATGTGCCTCAGCATAGCTTCTAGAAGGATCTGTTCTATGATCTTCCCAGGCAGAGAGGATATGGCTTGCAGATACACTGCCATTTGCCAGAACAGTGATCCTTTACATAATTGGTTTTCTCATAACAAAGTGGGATCACCTCAGAAAGGAGGTGTAGGAATAATTCAGTTTGTACTATGTCTTTGGCTCTGGTGATGAAGTGTTTCTTGCCCCCACTGTAGTCGGAAAACTACAGGACATACATTTGGTCCTGTAAGCTTTTATATAAGGTGGATTGCAGCGATAGCTGTAGGGAAAAATAGGAAAGCATTGTTTTGAATACTATATTCAAGAGTTTAGCTAGAACTCATTTCTTAATAGCTAATCTTGCAAAATTTGCTTTGACTGATTGTTGGGAAATGGTTCTCCTCCAAGTTTTGCTGTAGTGTATTCTTCTGAGTATAAATTCATAGTTTCTTTTATGAGATACTTTCCAGTTGAAAGGATTGCCTTTGGCCCAGCCTAATGATGACAGCTCTAATAAATGTTACTCTTTTCAGTCTCCTTGAGTGTCTGTCTAAGTGAGCAGAGCCATAAAGCTGCCCTTGTCTTTGTCAAGAAATCAATATCTTTACAATATATTAATACTAATTGCTCTGAGGCTACCCAACTAGAAGTACATGCTAATGGATCTAAATGCCCTTAGTCTAGGAAAAAAGTTACTGCTTTAGATTTTCCCAAATTTGGCATTTGCAAAGGTTATGTATTAGAGGAAATTATATGAATTTTCTTGGTATAATTACTTCATCATTTTTCACAGCATAAGCTGGACTACAGAAACACACCTTATTACAAATGCTCCCATAGCATGGTAGCTACAAAGTCATAGACCTGGGCCATGTCACGTGAAAAAAACCAAAAAAAATAAAAGAATGACCCAGTTGGCCAAAGACAGAAAGGAGATTAAAGGGAGAGGAGTATTATACTGCCCTTGAACTTCACACAAATATTACGGACCACAAATAGATGATATTTCCAATCAAAAAAGCATTGATTTCACTGTTTGGCTTATATTCTGGAAATGACATTAACGTTAGTAGAATTCAGTTTTTGTGTTTTTTTAATGAAAATAAGAATGAGAGTCCACATTTAGCCTTGAGAAAAATAGACGCATCTTAGTAAAATCAGATCCGCTAACACTGAAAATGAATTTACGCCAATAAGCACAACTACTATCCGACATTCTTATGCCAATAGTTGCAACCACACTTCCCAAATATCATGCAAAAAGTCCGTGAACTCTCTTGCACTCCCTGTTTTAGCTTGAACACTAGGAAAGCAGGGCTGCCATTCATGATTTCCAAAGGAGAGGATGAGTGTTACTGTCTGGTGACATCTGGCTGAACAACAGCATAACACTGTTATTACAGTTATTAATACTGTCGTTACAGTGTTATTACAGTAATAACACTTCTAAGCCTGAGATCATCAAGATAATTATCTATAATTTTAGATTATCAATAACATGGTTTTCAAGTGTTTATGAGCTGTCTCTTGCATTGCAAACAAGCTGCATTTTATTGCATATTAATAATGATGTAAAAGAATAATGGAAAACACCGAGATGAAAATTAGCTGGTCTTTTCCCTGTGCCTAAGAAAATATCGATACAGAAGTTTGCATGCAGAACTTTTGGTGGGGTAAAGTAACACTTGGTTTTAAATTCACAAAAAGCTCTGGTATAAGATACATGGTCTAGTATGAGATAGGACCAGAATATTGAGGTTTCAGTCCCTATTCTTTCATTTTCATATAAACTAGCTATGTTAGTGTGAAACCAACTCCCAGCATTATATACAGACAAAATACAATTCTAGATATTGTAACTTTACAAATGCTTGAGGCAAATATCTTTGTATCTTCCTTTATCCAAAGACTATGAAAACAGATAGTTGTGAAAGATGTCAAAAGACTCAGCTCCAGCTTCCGTGAAGAGATTTTCACTGTGAAGAGATTACCATTGATTAAATCCTAAAGAGAAATAGCCATGACTTCTAAGGAACAGACGAACAGACTAAGGATGTGTTTACTTAAATGTAACCTATTTAAATTTGGAACCCGAAGCAGAATACAAAGCTTATCCAGCAATACTAATACAGTCCATAGACTTACAGTTCTCTGGATAGGATTGAAGCAGACCACACTGTTAGCAAAAAGCTTATTTTTCACGAATCAGTAGAAAAATATTGAATGTGACTGACATCCCTCCTGCTCTGTCCTTGGGTGCCACAGGTAATGCTGTGGTGAGAAATGCCTCCATTCTCTCACTATCCATTCTGGAGAAGAAGGGAATAGTACCACTGATGGAACTTCAACCTAGAGAGAATTTAAACCTTCCTTCTCCTGTTAGAGTTGTCTGTCCTGGGCTAGAAGCTGGCTGTTCATTATTTGACAGGTGTCAAAGTCATGAAACGGACAGAGGAGCAAAAGGAGGAATAACCTTGTAGTTAGATGGTATTCCCCACTTGGGTCATTTTCACATTTCTCAAAGAGAAGGCAATGATTCTCAACACAAACATACACTGGTGTTGTGAGGATAACACCACTTGTGAGAAGTAGGAAATTAAGTCCACTTCTGGAATTGTGGACCATCTGAGCTGCACAACTGATGGCAAGTTTAACTTGATTAAGTATTAGGTGTCAAGAATGCTCTTTGCACTGTAGGATTTAGCTTTGTAGCTATGAATATGTTAAGCTGTTGTCCACCCTCACTTCAGCATAGTCTTCTCAGTTGTGCTAGGGCAACAGTTTATGAGGCCACATGATGAATTGCTTAGGTTAAAAATACCTCATCCAAAAGAGAGGAGGGGGTTTTATATGACTACGTACAGAACCAGGAAAACTGACTAGCCAGCATCTCTGATGTAAGAAACACTTATCTAACTACATGCAGTGATGTGGCTTTCCTTATTATCAAGAACTGCCAAACCAGCTCTTTCATCATTGCTTACTCCCATTCTTCACTTCTGTTTCTGAGTAAAGGGCAAGGAGTGCATGAGGACCTGAAGTTTGGAGAAAACCTCCGAACAAATTTGTGTGCTGGCATTCCTGACTGCTGCATGTGGAAGAAATCAAAATATGCCAGTGATGTAAATGTCAGGACCTGAACATCCAGGTGGTATGCAACCCCCCATAAAAATGTGCATACAAAGGATTTAGTTAAACTACTGTTTGATTATTTAAATGTGACTCCACAGTATGTTTTTACCTATATGTCCAATTATTTTTACTACTTTTTCATGACTACTTCAGTGTTCCATGAGTAATTTCAAATGTTAGGGAAAAACTCTATCTCTTTTTTTTTTTTTTAATCTTGCAGGTTCTAATTCTCACTTTCATAAAAATTCTTATTATCCTAACAGCCTGTTTATTGATGTTCTAATTTTGTTTTAGTGAGTTAGCCAAATAAACTGTCTGAAAATATTTCCAAGAGCATTTGGAAAATTTCCTTTGCTGTACTGCGTATAATTAGGCTTGGCAAAACTCAGATTCTGTAATGACAGTTTCCATTGCAAAGGAGTCAGGGACATGACAGAGATCCCATCACGTGTCATTTTGCAGCGCATTCCATCTCACTAAGGTTATTCTGCAAAATGTTCACTGCCTGCCGAATCTCTCATTCTATGGCAAAACAAATGCAAACATACTCGCTATAGCAAGATTTGAAACCATTAAAATACGCATTACTGGTCAAAATCACATTAAAAAATACAATCATGCATCTACCACTAATACCAATTTGTACATAGCTAATTAAAACATAGATAATCCAAGGATTAGATTATGATCACGTTTCTGTACTACAATACTACTACTACTCTAATGATAAACATTGGGCAAATCACAGCCAAAAAAACCCAATCTCTATTTAATCTGATGTAGTCTGTTTATTCAACATGTTCCTCCTTCCAAGTACTTGACAAAGTTGCAGACAAAATTTTCACTGACTCCACTATTCTACTGGGGCATCATTGGAGTAAATTAGGTAGTCATTGAAAGATTTCATCAAGACAACACTTTGAAATTCACCCTAGGATGCCCTGTGTGGGATTTTTTGGATGGGTTTGGGAGTATTGGGGGTTTGTGTTTTTTTTTGCAATAGTATCCTGTATTCTATCTAGTACCATTTTGAACTCGAGAACAATTTTTACCAAGAGCTGTAAAGCCGATCACTATGGATTTGGAGTTACGGTACAAAAACAGGCTTCATAGGCAGTTTATTGATCTTCTCAGTGAGTTCATCCAGACAAGAGGCTGTTATTCCTACAAGTATGTAGACAGTGCCAAAGAGAGCCTGTGATATGGAGGATTACAATACTCTGTTAATGAACAACTATATTCATCAACCCTCTCAGGAAAATTATTTTAGAAAACAGAAGTCAGAACTGAACATAAAATATATGATAGTTTTTCCACTGAGCCCTTCCATCTAGCACAGAAATAATCTGAATACGTTTTTGTTCCAAGCAGATGTTATTTCACACCTGTGTTAAAAATGTCACACTCTTCTCTCCCCACTCCCCAGCAAATGCTAATCCTATTCTAGGGATGAATATAAAAATGTGATCTACACTGTACAAAAGCCTTGGAAAGATGTGAGGCTGTTCTAGAGGACATCTGCAGAAGAGACCAAACTGGGTTTTGCTTATTTTAATACTGCATTGCTTCCAAGGATCAAACACAGCAGCCAATTCCAATCATGACACTGTTTCAGCGACCAAATTATGCCCTCCTATTTTGAAAACGGGATCTTTCAGTAAAGATTATAGCGATGTTCCCTTTTGAAAACAGAGGGGCAGATGTACCCCTGGAGTAAAGCTGACCCGCACGGATGAAATTGTTCCTGGATTTTCAGAAGCAACGCTTCATAGCTACAGCAACAGGAGGCGGGGTGGGGGCGGTCATCAGAGGGAATTGTCTTTGGAAATAAAATGTATAATTAACCTCAGTATCAGTTTATATATTAGCATCTGTCTTCACGTATGTGGTTTCAAGTTCTCTTGTGCTATACTTGAATACTTTCTCTTTTTAAACTTCTCCTGGGACTAATTCATTCCATATTCCTTTCTCCCACAGGATCGCATATAAATAAATACAATCACGAAAGTGCAGTAAAGAAATGAACCTTCCCTCAAGAATAACTCTTTTCTACTGTTCCCTACCGTGTCCCTTTTCACCTGCTGTTTCTTCAGAGCGCTCATAGTCTTTTGTTATTTTGATAAACCTACTAATACCGTGGAGCCAGTGTAATTGCCACCCATCCCTGGAGATACTCGAGAGAGATGAGTAAGCACATGTCAAAGTCCCAAAACAAAGGTGAGTACTAAAGCTATGCAAAGCACCTGTGATTTATAAAGGGAACATTAGCATTATCGAGCGCTGTTTGGGGAAATCGTTATGCAAAGAATTAACAGTTTGAGCTGAAAAGAAGAAGGGAGCCCAGTTGGGCCTGCTTGAGCAAGCACATTAGCACAATCCTTGGAGAAAGCCTAAGGTAAAAGAGATTTTCGGTGAGGGAGCTGTAAGCAGAGGCTTGAACCTCTGAGCAACCAGCGGCTTGCGGCTGTTTGGCCCTGCCAGCGAGGGGAAAGCCGGTACAGTCCTCGGGAACCAACAGCCCGGGTACCTGACCTCAGCCCCATGTCACCTTCTAACTGAAATAACCCACGAGCCCTCACAAATTTTGGCTGATCAGGGAAGTTGAGAGGATAAAAGGCCTTCCACGTCCTGCAGGCTGTGTGCGTTTGGACCACTTGCCATGGGAACGGGGACCTGGGCAGAGCATCACGGTGCCCTTCAGGTACAAGTTTCCTCCTCGGAGGCTTCAGTAGAGACCTGCGCCAACACACACCTGTGCAGGGACTGCCCAGAAGGCTCTCAGGGGTTTAGGGTTATAAGCAACTCTGTAACCAACCTCTTGCCTCGGATATTTTGTGGGTTGCCTTGTCTATCTGTGGCTTCATATAAAAAGTAACTATTACACTTCAACATATCATTTACCCAAGGTGAAAGGCTGTAAATGTTCAGGTGTCTTTTCTTTCACTCGTGACTAGAAGCATTCGCTGGGGACAAATAACTTTTTATTAAATTTCACCAAGTTTATCCCAGTAGACTCCAAAAAACCAAAGAAAAATCCATTATCTGACTACTCTTCCCTATTCCCAACTCCTGAGAAAAATTGCCTAGACTAACAACATAACCTAAAATGCTTGAAACAATTGTTACTTAAAGTAAGATTGTTTTAGCAATTTAGTTAATATGAAGACACAGATTTTACACAATACCCATGACAACTATATAGTTACAGTTTATAAGCAATCTTTTGCATATGTAATAGTTCAATGAATCACTTGGAATTAAAAAAAAAAAAAAAAGAGTTAAAACATGCTGAGAGACAAATAGGTGATAGTATCACATATGGCTTGTAATAGTGGTTGTTACGCCTCACAATTCCTGACAATATTTCTGGAAAGTCCTACTGAAATTTACCTTCCCTCTCTAAGGTTTGAATTTCAAAATAGTAAAATAAAAAATAAGCATTAAATACTCACCTACATGATTCCACAGGCCAGGGCTCGCTGGAATGAATGAACGGGTGAGTGGACAAAATAATTAGCCTAGTCTGGAAAGGCAGGGCTCTGGCTCAGCCAATTGGGATTGTCATTTGGTGAAAACCTTAGCATAATTACAGGGTAGTTTGTTAAAGGTGTCCCCTGTCCCATCTGATTGCAGTAGGTAGTATACACAACCCGCAAGAGGTCTTATACCATGTTTTATAACTTACTATTGAACAAATGCTTTGAATGTGTTTGGGTTTGGTTTGGTTCTTATTTTTTTCCCCTAAAGTAAGAAGTATTTTATATTTCACCTTAATTTTGCATTTTGATACAGCAGTGGTTTGACCAATGGAGGTAAAAGCTTCTTTTCATGGCAGCACAGAGATGGGGTAGGGAGGAGCAGCACTGCACTCTATATTGCCAAGGTGTACAGTAGCACCAGACTGTGCATCCATGCTGGGCAGGAAACAAGGTCACAGGAGGACATGTTCCACTGAAGTCAATACCAATGTTGCTGCACTTGGAGACCACTGAGCTGAGCACCACATTTGGTCCTCTACTTGCACAGAGATTGGGGCAGGACCAATCCTACACCTAGTGGATGCTGGTGTAGGGTTTGTTAACACTAAGAATTGCATTGCATAGCATAGGTCAGAGCAGGTCAGAACTTGGTTCAAAGGTATGTACAATGACTGTCTAGTCCAACTGCCTGACCACTTCAGGGATGACCAGAAGGTTAATCACATTATTAAGTACTTTGTTCAAATGCATCTTAAACACTAACAGGTTTCAGACATTTGCCACGTCTCTAGGAAGCTTTTTCTGATGTTCGACCGCCCTCTCAGCAAACAAACGCTTCCTAATGTCCAGTGTGAACCTCTCCTGGCACAGCTCAACTATTCCCACATGTCCTGTTACTGGGTACCAGGGAGAAGAGCTCAGCACCTCAGGAAGCTCTAGAGAGCAACGATGTCTCCCCTCAGTCTCCTTTCTCCCAAATTAGCCAAGCCCAAAGTCCTTAGATGCTCCTCATAGGACATGCCTTCCAGCCCCTTCACCTGCTTTATTGTACTTTTCTGAACTTATTCGAGAAATAAAGGTAATTAAACAACATTCCACATGTATTGTTTAACTCCTAGCTGTGATTACAGTCACACAGCACTTCGAGTTGAGGGCTTCCCACAGCAGTGGGTTGGCAGGCAGTACCACCTGTTAGAGCAGTTTTCAGCAGCAGTTTTCCCTCCAGTAACATTGCATCTTTTGGTAGAGGATCCACTCCATGGAGTCTTACAGACAGAATCCCACCTGGTGTCCTTACCACTCATTTTGTGGTCTGGCACACACTTCCCTAATCAAACCGGAGTTCTGTCCCAGAATAAGCCACCCCTTGCTGGCTGAAGTATTACATAAATACATGAAATAATTCTTAACATTCGAAGGAAGAATTACTGTGCCTGGTGGAAGATGGTGTGGAACAGAATAAAGTTGTGGAGCCTGAGGACATAAAGGGGTCTGCAGAGGTATGGGAAACAAAAAGAAGAGGTACAGAGAACTGTGCAAAATCATTCTTCACACCTCATTAATCTACTAGTTTTCCTCAGACTTCCAGCAACATCCACTCTGGCTTGTATCATCAAACTATTTCTTTCAAAACAAGATTTGCAGATGCTGGTACAGCAGGTTCCCATCCCCAGAATAAGTCCAACACAGGGGTGGTCTGCAAACTATTGTCTTCAGTTGTGCTTCTTTATGGGCACTGCTCAGCTTTGGGAACAGACTCATTGCCCACTGTTTTTAAGCTAGAAAAGGGTGGATTTAGATTGGATATTAGGAAAAAAATCTTGAATATGAGGGTGGTAGATCACTGGAACAGGTTGCCCAGAGAGGTGGTGGAGGCCCCATCCCTGGAGATATTCAGGGTCAGGCTTGATGGGGCTCTGAGCAATGTGATCTAGTGAAGATGTCCCTGCTTAAGACAGGGAGGTTGGACTAGATGTTCCTTAAAGGTCCTTTCCAAACCAACACATTCTATGGTTCTATGATTCTATGGTTCTATGGTTCTATGATTCTATGATTCTATGATTCTATGATTCTATGAATATGTCCCCATGCTGAGGCCGCCAGCAAAAGTGTCCATTTTCTTTGTGCTTTTATGATGTGGACATCTGTCCATTAGCAACTGGAGAAGAGCCACAAGTGTCATGGCCCAGAGCTTCCAGCCCATCAGCAGACATGAACAATTTCCAGTTGCTGCTGAAAAAGATGGATAAGCTGATGCTAAATATTTTCCTGCTCCTTCAAAACATAAGGTTACAGTGGTTAGGTGGCTCTTGATTTCACTTTGATATCACACAAATTGGAAGGTGTTCCTGCTGGATGTGGGGCACAGGAGAAGAGGGAGAAATAGGAAAAACACACCTGGCAGCTAGTAAGCGAGAGGAGGCATCTGAAGCCAGATAGGAAATTAAGCTGGTAAAGATATGCAAATACCACATAGCTTATATTTTGTCATGCTACAAATGAAAAAAATAGGCTGTAATGTGGAAAGGCAGAGGTGGCCCAAAGCCTCTAAGTAATGTAGGCATAACTGAACTCTGCTGCACCAAGAACAAAACATGGAGGAATTTATTTTTCTCCCATTACTAATCAGTGTTAAAACTCCATGTTGTGATTTTGGCAGAACGGCAGCTGGCAAAGAGAAGAGAGACAGGGAGCTGAGCTGAGGACATGGTTATCTCACTTCCCTTCACACATCCCCTACTCTCCAGCCAGTCTGATCCCATCGAGACAGAGTCCTATCTCGCTGGCATTTCTTCATCTCTCACAAGAGGAAGGCATTAAGACACCTGTAGCCTGTTTCTCTTGTCTTCTGAGTCTCAGTTACGCATGTCAGGTCCCACCCTCCACTCACCACATCTGTGGGACAGAGCCTATCCTCCCATTTACATCCCTCAGAATACTCTTTTTTTTCAGCCCTGCATAATATGGGTCATGTAGTGATAGGATAAGGGGCAATGGTTTTAAGTGGAACTGGGTCGGTTTAGATTAGACATTAGGAAGAAGTTCTTCACTATGAAGGTGATGAGACACTGGAACAGGTTGCCCAGAGAGGTGGTGGAGTCCACATCGCTGGAGGCATTCAAGATCCAGCTTGATGAAGCTCTCAGCAGCAACCTGATCTAGTTAAAGGTGTCCCTGCTTACTCCAGGGGGGGTGGACTAGATGACCTTTAAAGGTCTCTTCCAACCTAACACATTCTATTACACCCCTCACTTACTCCCAAGATCCTTGACATTGGTATGCATTGCCCTCGCAATGCTTGTGTCCCTAGCAGAAAAGGGACCTGAGGTTAGTACCACACGTGTTTGGCATTCCCTGGGCACACCTGGGATTTGCTTTCCCAAAAATGACACTGTCACATACCTTTGTCACAATTTACTACTTCTCTTTAGTTAAGATTTTCTTGTTGTTTTCCACAGTACTTTGACAGCTCCAACCTAAAGAATTCAAACTGCTTTTTGGAGAACTATGATTTAACTCCACCCAGACCCTCCCCCCACCCCCAATCTGGGACATTATCCAGCTACCCAAAGAGGTGGGCCATCATAGGCAACTATTTCTTGTGCTCTCTTTTGCTTGAAGGAGCCTCTTTAGGTCCTAGTGAAGCTGTCTTACTTTTTCTGGGACTGAGGTCTGCATGATACTTGATCAAGAAACATGTACTATGGACAGCCTCAAATTTAACTCTCTGACCATGTGTGTCAGTGATCTGATGTGAATTCACATAGTCTCATTCTGGCCTTTGTGACCAGATTTCCCTACAGTGGAAACCAGGGCACTGGGGAAGATACGTGGAAATGAGCACACACCCATGCCTTGCCCCAGGATGTGGGTTAAGCATATAACAAAACCAGGGAGCTTGGGAGTGTACTGTCATTCAGCCTGAGAGAATATTTTCCTTCCTACATGGGCATAAACTTCCCAGATGGAAGTATCTCCTGAATGCAGGACGGAGGGTCTAAGTGTCAGGGCCCTCTATTGTGTCACAGCAGATAAAGTCACTCTGGACACTTCTCTTGTCTGCTGTGGCACTTGACTATTCTGTGGCAGTGTGTGTGTCATGTAGTGGACCCCAAAGTAGAGTTTCCTGTTATTTTGAAATGAAGCAGTTTACCTGCACAGTACAACGCGATGCAGAGACACCAGCCTGGGTCCTGAAAACTGTAAAGCATGAAAACCCGAAGTGTATGTATTCATCACTGAACATTTTTAGTTTGTCCAGACTACTTTTAGGACTGGAGCTGGTCTCTCCATGGGATAGTTCTGCACTGTGCCTTCTAAGCCTAAGAGCCCATGTGGATGGACCTGGCAGGGTTCAGTCCCACGCTTGGTCCTGCAGAGCTGCAAGGCTGTTGCTGTCACAGAATCACAGAACGTTAGGAGTTGGAAGGGACCTCAAAAGATCATCTAGTCCAACCCCCCTGCCTGAGCAGGATCACCTAGATTAAATCACACAGGAACATGTCCAGATTGGTCTTGAATGTCTCCAGAGAAAGAGACTCCACAACCTCTCTGGGCAGCCTGTAGTCTGAAGACTTTTTAGTTTGAGCACAGGACCACACTCCTGCGGTTATGATTTTTCCTGTTCTGGCACATTTGCATATACAAGGCTACCGCCAGCTTGTGCTCCTCTGTGCAGGCTGAATAGATCCCACGATGGGCAGCACTGCTCTCCCCAGGGAGGCCTCCTGCAATGCAGCTTGCACTCCATGCCTTCCAGGATTCAGATCCAAGCTTTTAAAGGCTACAGAGAAGGCTCTTCTGCCTTTTGTGCCTTCCCCCTCTGCCACTGCCACCCCGTCCCTTTCAATTCTGAATAACTAATTTTATTTTTGAGAATGGCACACCTAATTTGCATTTAAATCTTTCTAATCCCTTGCCAAGATGCCACAACAAAAGGCACTGTAAAAATTAGTAAATAAGAATTTTCTCATTTACCTGATTGCCTTTCATGTCTCATTGTCTTTTATGTCAATCTATGCCAGGGCACTTTCAAGTTATATTTTCAAATGTGAAAACTAAAAGCAATCTGTGAGAAAAGATTTTATGTCAAGAAAGATATATTCCTGTGTGTCATGTACATATTGAAAGCAGCAGCATAAATAAAGCAGTAAAGGAGACACCCTCCCCTCACCCAGCCCAAATGAAAAAGGGTTTGGGAAACACAGCTCCAGCTTAACCTAACAGTAATAGCACAGGATGCTCCTGAAGCTTACCTATCTATGGTGGGTTTGCAACATGGCTTCTTTAAGAAGAAGCTAGAAACTTCTTAGGAGTCCAACAAAATAAATACCAG
>VXBZ01011496.1:0-16965 GCA_013399135.1 Heliornis fulica | reverse complement strand
GGGGGGGGGGGGGGGAACCTACTTCACCAGCCTTTGGTGAGGGACTTTTCAAAAAACACATGTATGTTTTAATTAGTATGTTTCATGACTCTTTAAAAGCATTCTAATATTTTGTAAGGGACAACTATCTCCTATAAAAGTTGTGTTCCCTCTTTCACATTACATCCATCCACTTTTCTTCCAGTTCTGTTCTTGATTACAGTTCCTTTGAATTTGCTTGATATTGTGTCACACATGATGGTTTGCAGTTCCCCATTTCTCAAAATGAAAAGGAAGCTGTGATAAAAAGAACTCCTGTTTAGCAATAACTAATCAAATTAAAGATGACCATGAATATTCCTAATTGCTAATAATACTATGAGGCTAGAAGGAGTTATTTCAAATTACTAAGCGCCATTTAATTTTATTTAAAAACTTGAAGGCTATTTATAATCTGAAGAAATTATAAAAGGTAGCAGCTAAATCTTAATATCTGGCTCTCTGGATGGTGAATCAGGGTTGATTCCCTTAATTTAGTCTCTCAAACCTGGTTCTTCGTCATGTCATAATTAAAGAAAAAAAAAAAGAATGAAAGGATCGTCTTTTCTTATGATCATTTTATTCTCAGAAAAAAAGGGGCCTAAATTAAAAGCAAAACAGTACACAAACAGTGATTACTTCAGTCTTCTGCATATTTCTCTATAAATAGTTTTTGAAAGATATTACACCTTGGAGAGTCAGCTGACTCTTGAGGGAACCAAGTACTCTATTATCAAAATTAGTAGCAGACAAGTAGTACTGTATCACAGGTAATTAAAGTAATTTATAGTTGTGCAAAATTCATTAAAGGGTTGGTGAATCCTATTTGCTACATCATGGGCAACCTATGCAATTTATAAGTGGGCAAATGTGACTAATCTTAAATAAATCCTATGAAACCAAAGAAAGCCTTTAAGTCAGTTAATCAAAAGAAGCCAGTCAAGCAGTTGTCTTGAGACAGGCAAATCAATGAATATCAAGAACCTTAAATCTGTATTAAATCCCATTACTTATCTTTGTTTACCAAATTTTAGCCTATGTCCTCTCCAGGAATATATACTGTAAAGAAGCTGGAGTTCAAGTGTAGAACCCCTCAGCCATTTACACAAGAATACCATTTCAATATGCTGCTAAAATCGTTCAAAAAGAATTTAAATTAAGTTCTGTAGTAAAGCTTGCCAGCTGCACATCACCTCCTCTAATGTCTTCTCAGTGATGTCATCATGGTAGGAATAATGTTGGGTTATTGAATACTTCTGTTTTATGTTGAGTTGTATTGCCTTTTGTTCTCAGTTCCTCTTTTTCGGCCTCTGGTTGCTGCAAACTCCCAGGAGTGATCTGGAAGAGCTGTTGGCCATACTATAAAGCTGAGCAGAAGGAGAGCTGCCTCTTATTTCAGAAGATTTTATAACCTTCTCTCTAACTTTAGGCAAGGAAAAATGTACATCTCTTCCAGGCTTGGATGGATTCAAAGCTAGCACTTCTCATCCACTCCTTAACACCTCCATGACCTTAGAAACATAGCTAAGGACTGAGTCAAACTAATGTATGTGCAGTAACCTCTGTATGGCTTTTGTGTGTATGTATCATTTAAGAATTACCCAGGGTTCTTTTTAAGGCAAAGTTTTACCTTTTTGCATTTACCCAGGTCATTTAGTTTCATAAGGCTTAATATGAGGTGAAATTCTGCTTCAGGTAAATCGCAGTGAACTTCACTTTTATGAAAGACAAAAGGAACTTCTCAGAAGGGATTTTTTTAAGAGGACTTTCCAAATTGAACAATTAAGAAAAAAAATTGCTGTTTTCCTTAGTAACCTATATAAACAAATTTTAACTTCTGTTTTCACCTGGTAAGAAAGTATATATCTATATCTAAACCTATAACTTAAGTTGCAAACAGAGTCATAGATTCACAGAATTGTGGGGGTTGGAAGGGACCTCAAGAGATCATCAAGTCCAACCCCCCTGCCAGAGCAGGTTCCCTTGAGCAGGTCACACAGGTAGGTGTCCAGATGGGTCTTGAATGACTCCAGAGAAGGAGACTCCACAACCTCCCTGGGCAGACTGTTCCAGTGCTCCATCACCCTCACCATGAAGAAGATCTTTCTCACATTGATGCAGAGCTTCCTGTGGGCTAACTTGTGACCATTGCCACTTGTCTTGTTCCCACAGACCATTGAGAAGAAGTTGGCCCTCTCTCTCTGTCTTCCATACTTCAGATATTTATAAACATTGATGAGATCCCCTCTCGGTCTTCTGAAGGCTCAACATCCCCAACTCGCTCATCTTTTCCTCACAGGGGAGATTCTCCAAGTACTTAATCATCTCTGTAGCCTCCAATGGATTCTCTCCAGGAGATCTCTGTCTGATGTTGTACCGAGGAGCCCAGAACTGGACACATTATTCCAGGTGGGGCCTGACCACAGCAGAGTAGAGGGGGGAGAATCACCTCCTTCCACCTGTTAATGAAGGATGGTTCAACTTTTCTGCTAAGATAATCAGAACATGTAAGAATTTGGTAAAAAACAGTAAGCCTAAATGAATAAGCACTACTGAGAAGGGACATTGATTTTTTTCATCACTATGACTTTGCAACACACTTCTGCTATGCCTCAACAATGAGCATAAAAAGCTCTCATCAATCTGACCTTCAGTGTCGAAACATCTTTACCAATACATCCAGTGATAAACAAGTACAACATGTTTGTGTTCATTTGATAATGTATACACCATGTATTACTATACAGTCCTATATTTCAAAGATTTCCTGTCAATAACCAGCCAAACTCCACAGTTACAGCAAGTTTTTCCATGTGGACAGACATGTTTTCTGTAAGTTCTGTAAGTAAAGATGGTGTAACTGAACTATATGTGTCCCTAAATGTGTGGACATCCTGAGACAACATGCTGAAGTCTCTTATTCCTCTATTTAAAAGAATGAAATAAGCCTTTGAAAGCTGTCAAAGACAAGTAAGATCTATGTAAATGTAGGTGTTTACCTAAACTGGATATAATCTCCTCTTCAGAAAGAATCCTATAAAGATATCAAACTGGATATCAAGCTGGAATGCTCATTGCACTTGTCTTCAGCTGTGTAAATTTTGCATCCTATTTGAACTGGTCAGCTAAGATGTGCCCTTTGTCAGATAGGTAGTTGCAGAAGATTGTGCTTTGCTTGGCTTTGTTTTATATGCCACATATCTTAAATGACAAACATCACAAGGGATGAAAGCATCAGTATTCCTGTAACTGCTACAGGACGAGCCTATGAGGCTAGTTTAGATTAGACTCCTTTCTGCTAGGTAGTAAAAAGTGGTAAAATGAATCACACTTATTTTACGACAACTGCCTCAGTTATTGCTACAGGTTAGGCTCATATCCTGTACAAACTAAAATCTAATATTTACAGATAGATATCTCAGAAGAATTTTACTATTTCATGGTTATCAGGAGATCAAAACAAAAAGCATCTAAAAGATTAAGAGAAAACACAAGTAGTACAGAAGTAATCATCTTCTCCTCTAGAGCCTTTTTGAGCCATAAATATATGTTTCTACAAGTTCAAAAGCGTACAGCACTTTTAGAAGAAAACACGTTCAATAAAAAATCATCGGGAAGTTTTGATTTGATTTCAACAAGAAGTTTTTTTAGAGTGTGGAATGAGAAGTGTTTATGATATATTCTGTGAACATACCCCTACATTCCTCTTTGCTCTTTACATTTTTGAAAGTCAGGATTCTTTCTAAAGCATATTTTATAAAATCTGGTTTTGTGAGATTATGATAATGTCTATACCAGCTGGATGTCTAGTACAAGGAGTCTTGTTCTTTGAGGAGACATTCATGTTAGTTGCTTGATTCTTGACCAAATGGTTCCTAGCTTTACAATTGCATTGCATCTACAACTTTCCAATTACAGGCTTTTATAAAATACTCTATACAAAGCACAAAATGTAATACTTATATCATTTATAGTTTAAGCTCTAGTTTAACTGTACTAGAAAGATGTTAATGATTTTCTTATTGTAAGTGTTTTCTTCCATAAGTGCTATAAAATATTCAATGTTTATAAATATATTGCCAAGTATAGCTGAAGACAGTGAAAGCTAAAACATGTTATAATTATAAAAACTGGTTTTTAAGCTTCATATAATACTAGCTGTTCTATAGCCTGTGGTATTATTTCTTTTAACATGTACAGCCAGTTCTTGGATGAAAGAAATAGGACTAGTGTGGACTAATTTTAATTAGCTTGAATATTTGAATAGCCTGAATATTTTAGTAAAATACACACCCCGATACTTTTAAACCTATTTTAAACATAGGAGATTTAAAACAATTACAAAGCTATCTTAAAATTTCCCAGCAAACTACTAACCACCCAGAGTAAATTCTGCTAAGAATATGTTCCAATGCTATCTATAGGTATTCAAGGATAAGCAGTGATTGCACTCCCCCTCCAGCATTCTGCTGCAGGCTTGTGTGTCTTGATGCTCTTTAGCACTGGTTTCAAATCCATTAGGCACAGATGGAAAAACAAAACCACATGGAGAGAAATTACTTGCTAAATGAAACCAGAGACAAACCCAGAAACTACCTCAAGACTATCCCCATGTCTTTATGACAAAGATGAAACTGTGTGGGGCCACCAAAGAAGCCCATAGTGGTTATTAGTCACAGTGTGTATCAGTACTGGTTCAACAGTGCAGTTGTTGGTTTCCCCACTGCTAAGTAAGAAATTGGAAGAGTCCTTCCAGGTGGTGCAACAGCAATAAAACTTTAAGTTGTAGAGTTTTTACTTATTTAAAAAAACTATTAAAAAGCAAGAAAGAGTCACATTTTATGCTTCCTGACACTTCAAAACCTCCATGCATTCCACATCTTGGATGGAATTAAATATGTACTGAAAGGAATAGAGTACCTTGGAGATCCAAAGGTGATGATTTTGTTTCTGGACAGAAAGAATCATGGTAGCTAGTGGGGAAGAAGAATACCTAAACTGTGTTTCTTTGTTTGTTTGCTTAAAAAGACTTATTTAAAGAAATCAAATATATATTTTGATGTTTTTAGTGTCTGTCTCAAAGAAAGAGCTACCAGTGCATATGGAAACTTAAACAGATATGCCACCAATAATGATATTCCTAGAAATACCCTTTTCTCTTGTATATATGTACCAGATATTATCTGAAGCATCCAAAAATGTGTTTGTGTACAGCAGCACTATAATAGGATTTTGTGAATTGTTCTTATCTAAACGTTATATATGCATCCAGAGGGAAAACTTTACTTTAACCAGGTACATTATCAGAAAATAACAATCTGGGGCATAAACATCCCAAGTGTGCACCTTTTTTATGATGTCAAACAGAGCAAACAATACACGTATTTTCCCATTATTTTATGTTTGATTTTTTTTTCTCATTATTGTTATGTTAAGCTGCCTGTGTTGGATTTGTAAATGGACTATGACTGCTATGTTATGGAATCTGCTTATCCAAACAAGTCTCTCCTGATAATGGTGCCCAGCACTGCAGGCCAGGAAGTGGCAATGGGAGATGAAACAAAGCGTATACGTCTGCCTGTGGCCACAGGCATCACCTCAGCCTCATTTATATGAATGCAGTAGTAGTTCAGCACAGAAGAGTTTTTCAAAAAGCTATTTCCAATGGGAGTGCTTGAATACAATCCCCCAAACTGTCCAAAATTAAAATCAGAGAGAATATTGAAGACTCAAAAGGCAATGGTTCCTTCTGTTAAAATTTGCAGTCCTGTGAGAATAATGTGCTGGAAAAGAGGAGAAACAAGAATCAGCAGTGTAAACAAAGGTAGCATTCTTCATATTCTTGCTATGTTCAGTAAACCTTTTTTTATTATTTATTTTTTCTCTGATTTCAACATTTCTCGACTACATTGTTACATGTATATTCCCAGCTGTAGAAGACAAGCAGTTGAGATGAGCTCTGAAAGTTTTCATTGAAAGAAAGTTTGCAGGACTGTAGCTCAAAAAGGTAGTAAAATGGATCTCATTTCTGAGATGAAAGACACATTTTTTAGAGAATTTATGGATAAGCAATTATCATTTTTTTGGTGATAATATGTGCTTGCTTGTTTCCATCTGATCTCAGATGAGAGGGAGACTGCTCAATAGTTTACCTAAAGAACCTTTTGAAAAAGTACTGTGAGTTCCAGTAATGATACTAGGGTCTGCTTGATCCAGATTGTGACATAAAAATGATCTATAGAGGTGTGGATGTTCAAAACAGGAAAGAAGAACCTCAAAGTCATGATAAGTGTTTCTTTTTATATGATGTCTTTGCTACAGAAATATTATGCTTGGATGAACCACAGCTGGCAGAACTCTGTTGTGGCATTTATATACATTAGTTGCAGGAGAAAGTTCCCCACTTTTCAAACTGAGAGCAAACTGAATGCTTCTGCAACCCCAAAGGGTATATTTCATATAATTAAAATAAAGATTCTCCATGTACGAAAAAGCATCTTTTTTTTCAACTAGCTGAAGCAAGGAATATAGTAGGATAAGTAGAGAGTCCATGTAATGGCTTCAAAAATTATTTATTTCACTGCATGAGAAAAATGTTTACAGTTATTCACTCTTTATGCTTATGAAAATTAACAAGTATTGCTAGAAAATTCTGCAGTCCAGCCTTTTCTGAATTTGCAGAAAACCATAGAGCATAAAGGTTTCTATGTATATTGTTATTTTTATTCTCTATCAAAGAATACTTCTGCATGTAACTACCAATAGGTTAAGTGCATTGACATTTACAGTGTACTGCTACCTGAGAAATTACTTAGGCAGTACCTAAGCCGAAGTCACTTAGGCAAATTACTTAGGCACTGCCTAAGTTTCATTCAGCTATGACATAATAACTTTATCATTGCCTGATGCTCAAAGATGTGGAGCTTGCAAGGATTGTTTGGATCTGAGCTCCTCAAAAAGGTTTTGGTAATGTCTAGCACACCATGTCACTCATAGGGGGTCATAAAAGTGACTCAGCCTTGGGTTGAAGCCCCATTTCTGCAGAGACACCTCATGGGGACCTGTGTAGATAGATCTGACTTGAGGTGCTCTGTAAACTGAGACTGAAACAGGCAGTGCTGAATCATTCAAAGAACTGGAAACCAGGGTTGAGTCTTGAATTCCTTCAACAAACACTATGCCCTGAGTCCAAATAAAACCACTACTGAGTTGCCTGGAAGGATAAAGACAAGACATAGAGCCACATTTGTCTTTAGTAGGGCCAGAAAATGGTGGGCTATGCAAGGGTTGGGGCATAAGATAAGGGAAAACACTGTTAATTCTGGCACAGCCCTGCCCACTGACATGTAGATCAAAGAAATAAACTAAATAAAACCCCTTGCATTCAGGCTAATAATTGGGAGCTTCTTCTCCAAATCTGTGAGGAGACCCATCCCCTTGACCAAGACGCTGTCTAAGGGAGCATACTAAGAGCCTGAATTGGAGAGGGGTAAGTGAGTATTTGATATGTTTTAAGTCTGTAATCTCAGGTGATTGATTAACATATGGGTAGTATTTAGTGGTCTTGTGAGTTGTGAGGGTGTGTTCATGAATCTGCTGTGGTCAAAATACTTGTGAATTGCATTGTGTGGTGATACTGAGGTTTGTTACTCTGTTGCGCATCATATCACTACAGGTCATGACTGGGTTGTGTTGGCAGTAGTGCATTCTGTGAATTTCTTGTGGTTGTGATGTCTAGTAGTACTAAACTGCAATAGTACATTTCTCCATCATATCCATAAAACCTGAAAATGGCATATTGAAACCCACGTGGGTTTTAAATATTTTTTAAACCCTGTAGTCAAGTGTCTTTCTGTCACAGAGCTACCTTCACTTTCACTTTTTTTTAAGTTGATTTTCATCATGACAATCAAAATCATTGTATAATCAGTCTTCAGCTGCAGTAAAAGTAGTGAAGATATAAACAACAGATAGTAAGTATCAGTAAAGCCATCATAATAATTCCAAGTCTAGATGATGAATCTACATAATTTTTCTTTTTTATTTTTTTCATTTTGTCATGGTTTTTCATTGTTTCTTTGTATGTTTTTATTTCTGAAATATTTTAGAGAAAAAGAATCATTTAATTAAGGCAACTTTTAATTTCTTGTCCATCTCACTGTACAACCTCAGTTGCAGCTGGTGTTTCCTTCAGAGTCCACTTGGCACAGCAAGTTCCTGGTAAACTCATCACCTTATCACAGCAGTTCCCAAGCTAGGAAGCTTCACCTGGGAGAAGAAACTTAATATTCCTCCTCTCCCTTCACAGTGAAACATTTGGGAAGCACCATGAAGCAGCTGCACATGGACTGTTGAGCAGTAATTTGCCACCTTCGCACAATAACACAGAGCACTACGCAAATGCAAGGGTAGTTGGAGCCTGGTTCTTCAAGCTCCCATGAATGTTCAGTCCCGAGGCTGAGGAAAAGCATGAAGGCAATTTATTATTTCTCACTGCTTGCTTTTTCCTGAAGGCGAACTTTTGCTCCTACACACTGGCTTTAGAAACCTACCACTTCTGCATGTCTCAAAGAGGAGTTAAAACTTTAAATGTGGTGTTATTGAGAAATTAAATCCTTTGCATCCGATGAGATGGACTGCAGTTGAACAACACTGGAACCATGTTGATAATACCTGGCATGAATCATTAGCTCTGGAGAGTAGAACCACCTTGAGAGCTTCCATTGCATGTTAATAAGTCCTTTGGAGTCAGTAACCTTTGGTTACCACAGGTTTTGATTCCAGAACCCACATCCATGGCAGAGTAGCATCAATGCCTCTGTCCATTGACTTCAGTAATGCCACTTTCCCATGTGTTTTTTATCTCCAAGCTGGATAAAATCTGCAGAATATGACCAGTGGTTTGTGAAGCTATTAAGTGCTTTTCTGTGGAGTTTTAATATAGCTAAGAAAAATGATGCAACAAAGATATCTATTTATATTTAAAAGTGATACTGTAAATAGGATTCCATTTAATGCATTACAAAGTTAGGTAACATGGAAAACAACCTGATATCAGGCAGGCTTTCAAATCCATTAAGTGCATTTGAATATTGCATCCTAAATGTCCATCTCTATTACTGTATTTTATGTGAGACTACAAATATATAGGAGTTCAAAAGAAAAGTACACCTACACTGAATAAAAAGTAATAAAATGGAAGCTTACTGAGATTTGTCTTTGACTACTCTTTCTTCTTCCTTTTAATCTCTATTTGACACTTTATTAAAAGTCCAGAGTTCAGAATTGCAACCCCTGGTTAATCACCACTTAATCACTTGGCATATGTTAAATACACATATCTGTTGCATTGGTTTTCCCCATATAATACTCTCCTGATTAAGCATCAGGCATTACTGTTCATTAACATTGGCTAAATCAGTCTCTGAGAGCCATCCCAGTAAGGAATCTATCTTGACTTTAATATATCTCAGTTAAGTGAACAACAGTCCATAATAAAAACTGCTTTAAAAAGAAGACACACTAAACTTGTTTTGAAGAAAACCATTACTCCCCAGTTCAGATACTGAAAAGGGCACTTTTATTTCTATCATGAATGAGGACACTTCTTATTTCTAAGTTTCCAGATCCTTTGACATAAATCAGCAACTTTTACACTTGACATCTCTTCTGATGATGTCTTTTCCTAGTCATGCCTCTGACTTAGATGTGCTCAAACCACCTTCTAAAATAATGACAAGTACCGATGCTAAAACAATGACATGGAAACACAGACCATCCTTGAAACAGAATTCTCCCTGAACTGTTTTGTGAGTTCCAGGACAAGCATACAGGGATAGATCATGTCCACAGCATCACTACATGAATAAAAACTAAAACAATAAGAAAATGCTTTGTACCATGATCCACCCAGAGACACAGACAGAGAAATTGTGAAGCTGTGTGAAAATGTGTGGTGTTTCAAAACCACACTACTACATCTTGGATAAATTGTTGATAGATTCATATTTGTAACTGACTGTAATTTATAGATCGCAGTATTCACAGAATCACAGAATGTTAGGAGTTGGAAGGGACCGTAAGAGATCATCTAGTCCAAACCCCTGACAAAGCAGGATCACCTAAATTAATTCACACAGTAATGTGGCCAGATTGGTCTTGAATGTCTCCAGAGAAGGAGACTCCACAACCTCTCTGGGCAGCCTGTTCCAGTGCTCCATCACCCCAGCAGTGAAAAGCTTTTCCTTAGGTTCACATGAAACTTCTTCTGTTCCATCTTCACCCATTGTCTCTTGTCCTGTCACTTGGCCATTACTGAGAAGAGACTGGCTCTGTCCTCCTGACACTTGCCCTTTACATAAACATTAACGAAGTCACACCTCAGTCTCCTCTTCTCCAAGCTAAAGAGTCCCAGCTCCCTCAGCCTGTCTTCACAAGGAAGATGTTCATTAGGGCCACCTTAATCTGGTCCTGTGCTGGACTCTTTCAAGGAGTACTCTGTCCTTCTTGAATCGAGGGACCCAGAACTGGACACAATATTCCATGTGCAATCTCACCAGGGCAGAGTAGAGGGGGAGAAGGACCTCTCTTGACAGATGTAGAGAAAGAATTGTCTTTTCTCAGAGCACTGAGAAAGCAGTGCTGGAACCAGATTCCTTTATTGCCTTGTCTCCACAGCACTTCCTTCTATGAGCTGCAGAACTAATCACATCAGTGATATGCAGGCAGGCATGTACATATTCTTTGAGCCAAGTAGCATGCTTTCACATAACGAGTGGTACAGTGACACCATGGAACCTGTCACCTGTGATCATTGCCTGGGCACTGAAAGCAGCCCAAGAGTTTGGGATATTTTTTGTGAACACACACATCTTTATTTTTTCCATGCGTTTTGAAACCTGTGCAGTGAAAGGCTTTTCTCACTTGTAGCCTGCAGACTTATTAAGTGTGGAAGCAGAGTTTCTAATAAGCTTTCTTTCTTTTTTTTTTTTCTGTTTTTTTTTTCTTTTAATGCCATTTAATAATATTTTTAGCAGAGTTTATAAACAAACCATATTTATTCATCGTATTGGCTCAAGAGGACAACTGTGTATAAAGTGTTCCTGTTCACATGATCTTCTATGTTAAGCCATACTCAGAGATCTTCTGTGGGTTATCAGTACTTGTTAAATAAATAAGAGTTTATTGGATTATATCTGTAATATTATTTTATGTGCATTTCCTTCCCCTATACTGAAGTGGGCACTCTTGTAGGCAGTGGTCCAGAACTAGATCCACTCACCTCTATAATGTCTCCCGAGTCCCCTTTGAATGACCTGTCTTAGGTCCTGGCAGGTGGTGCCCTGATTTTGCACAGATCATATGTTGGTGATCTGCAGAGGACTACATTTCAACCATAATGAATTAGTTATTTCTTTCTTCAAGAAGCAGGGGACTTTTGACAGAAAAGCTAGGAAATTCGGTGCCAAAGAGGGAGGTCTGTGCTGTCAAGAGGTGTCAAATTGACAGAGCTGGAGACCTAAACCTTCTGTTCCCCAACAGGGAAAAACAGATTTCAAACCACGTCACACACTAGAAGCACTGGCAATGGAAGCATTCATGTATGTTAACCATGATATAGAGGCACCAGATGTAGAGATGTGAGGAGATTTTTAGCTGCCATCCCAATTTCAGCCTCAACTTTAGAGGTCTGGAACTTAGTTCCCCAGGACTTTGTCCAAGATTGCGCTATTTATTTCTGTAACACTCCATAACACTCATCCCAAGTGCACAATTAAAATAATTTTGTTCCAAAGCAGTTGAAGATTAACCTTTCCTTTGTCCAAACATCCCTTACCAATTACACAAATGAAGGAAAACTTTCAGCACATTTATCCCCATCCTTAGAAATAAAAAATGCACAAATTCTTATGGGCACAGTCCAAATTAAGCATATGTTTAACTGATGTCCTGACTCAGTTGTTGCCCTGCATGTTGGGGCTCAATGAAAATAGAAAAAGAAATCCTGATTGTAATCCTGACTTTGGGCCAGGATTTTATTGCAATATTTATAAATAAAGACGTGATGGCATTTAATTATTTAAGAAACAAACTGGTTGTGGAAATTTCATGGAGATGTAAGATCTTTGGCCCACTTTCCTGTGACTAATATATAGTACAGAAAAAGAGAAGGGAGAAGGAAAAAGCCATTTTCTTTCCTAACAGGAACGTGCAATATTAAGGAAACTGAAAGCTACATTTCTAAAATTGTTTCCATTTCAGAGTCCTTCTGCCTATGGAGAATCAATATGCCAGAAGAACATAGCCTTAAACATTAATATTACAGAATAACATATGGTTTTGATGGATTGATGGGCACATTTTCTTAAGGCCAAGAAATAATGAATACAAACCTTTTTTTTCTTGATATTCTATCTTTTTCTTTTCCCTGCACAGAGGATATAGAGAATAATAGGATACCACTTGCTTGTATATAGAAACATCCATTATTAGGCACCAAGAGGTTTCACTAGGATGCATGTCCTCATCCCCACATATCCATTTGTAACAGCAAGGGGAAAACAGAATACAGGAAAATGCTGTTGTTTGCTCTGCCATAGACTCACAAGCCCAGTCAATCAAGAAAAGGTTGACTGATGTGATGTTGGCTAATAATTCCCAAGGATTTTACTCTGCCCTAACTACACAGTCCCTAAGCATGCTGAGTTTAAAAGCAAATCCATGTACACCCTAATTTCAACATGCAGTTTTACATCATGTCACACTTGGTTTTCTTTCTGAATCAGCAATAAGTAGCAAGTGCTTCCCCAGTAATTCTGATCTTACATATGAACTGAGTGTTTTGGTTTTTTTTTTCTTTTTTGATTTTTAAACTTAGTTATTGCCCTGACATTCAGTGATTTCTTGCAAGAAGGCAACATGGACCAAATTTTCTGGGGCATTTCTAAATTTCTATGGCTCTAAGAGATGCTTCCAATATCACTGGGTAAGTACTTAGGAAAAATTCCAAACTGAGTAGATATTTCAAATATTACTTACATATACATCATATATTCTCATATAGAGGAGTAATTCAGATTACACAAATTACTCTTTTCTGCCCTCCTCTCTTTCATACTTATCAATGATATATTTGTTACCTAGAGTCAAATCCCCATATTCTTTTAGAGGGAGAAAACCCCACTGCATTCAAATTGTTTGCCTTCAGGATTTCCTATTAAAAAATATTTGTGCAGTGGGGCTTGGTTGTGTGGAAGAACAATTGTGCTCCTGTTTGGATATGTGAAAGACATGATGTTTGTATGCTTGATCATACCTAGTTTTATTGTCATGACACAGTATATTCAGAATTTAGAGAAAAGATTGACCTTTCATTGAATGTCACATTGTCACAACCCACACTTCAGCCTAATAAGATTTTTAAATTAAGAGTAGGGAAGACTATTGTCAGTCTGTCTCAGTGGAAAAAAATATGGAGGCTCTGCTCAACTCCTGCAGCATCCTTAGTTTGACACAGCAACAATGAGGGAATCAAAATCAGTGGAAGAAAAAATCAGTTAAAAAACCCAAAAACTTTTCTAAAATCAAAAGTTAAAGTCAGTTAAAGAGTTCAGTTAGAATTCAGATTTGTATGAAGTCCAGAGTAACTTTGCCATCCCCTGAGATTCTTGGCAGTTTACTCACCATCTCCCAGGACACATGCTCTCAAGTACAGAGCAGAATATTGTATTCATTGATTGCATTTTGTTATTATATTCTGAGTGCTGGATGAGGGACTGCATTAGTGCAGCAGAAAATGAAACCTGACTTATCCAAAACTTATAATTGTCTTGGATGGAGTTAAAGATATCACTACAAAACTGGTTGTGTTATGCAACTGCTGAAAAGCCCTAGACCTTTGGCAAACTCCAGTGCAATGGCTTGTGCATACAGCAGAGAAGGAACTTACCCCTAAGTCCCAAAAAGCTTACAACCTAAAGCTTCCTTGAGGTGCCTACAAGTTAATACTTAATGCTACAGTATTACATGTTCATTTGCAATAATATCAGTGCTAGCACATTGTAATATGACTTAGGGAAATGTTATTGATTTTCTTTTCTAACCATCCAAGTGATCAACATTTCTACTAAGGTTCCTCCATCTTCCATGTTCCCTGGCAAGACACTATACCTCTACAGAGCTGGTCCTTTCTTCTTTAGGTTATTGAGGCACCGAGAATATGCCAGGTGCTTCAGAAAGAACAAAGCTTAGGAAATAACTTTGAGATCTATATAATAGCTCACTATCTTTTTTTCCCCCACTTTTCTTTATATTGAAATGTGTCTTTCAACTAGTGAAAATCAGCAGAGTTAGCAACTTACACCAAAGACTCATTAAAGTTTTTCAAGCTTTCTTTTCTCCCTGTTTTGAGGGGAGGAGTATATAGGTTCACTGGTTTGTTGTTTAATAAATATCTCTTCATACATTTTTTTTCTCTCCTCAAGAAAAAACAGATGTCTTTGTTGCTAAAAGTATAGTGAAACACGCCTCTTGACATAGGATATATTTCGTTTTATTTTTATTTTTATTTATTTTACTGTAAAACCATAAAGATCAAAATACTTTACAGCATTCATAACAGACATTCACATGGAAAAATGGAATGAATGAAATTTAATTAGATGACTCTGTAAGTCTTTCACAGAATTCACAGAATCACAGAATGTTAGGAGTACTCTGTCCTTCTTGAATCGAAGAGACCAGAACTAGACACAATATTCCAGGTGCAGTCTCACCAGGGCAGAGGGGGAGAAGGACCTCTCTTGACCTACTAGCCACCCTCATTCTAATACACTCCATGATACCATTGGCCTTCTTGGGCACGAGGTCATCTTGCTGCCCACTAGGACCCCCAAGTCCCTCTCACCTTCACTTTCTATTTTTACTTTAAAGTCTGGATACACAAAACTAAAATGTCTCCTACTCTTTCTGAGCTCCTTCCTTTGGGTCCTTTCTCCCCAGATCTTCTAGCTAAATTACTCTTTCTCTTCATGAAAGAATAATTTTCACTTTCAATCTGTCTTAGACCAAACCATTTACCTATTGTTAACAATTGCTCAGTTTCCATCCTGCTCATCATCATTTCCTGCCCCCCATAAAACCATCACACACTGGAGTGCAGGAAGCCATCAAGGTAGACTTTCTTATGCCTCCCAAAATTATTTGAAAAGTAATTTATTACTTTTTTCTTTCTTAGCACAACACATAGCACCAGAGTACATCTAAATCAGAAAGTTTTTTCAACAAATTGCATTCCCATTGTTAGCTTGGATGGAATTTAAGAAGGAAGAAGTCTCTATCTTGGAAACTCCAAGATCTCATATATGCATATGGACTGTTATTTATTTACTTATTTACTTGTTGCTATATTTCTAAGAACGTATGTATGCACATAAATATAATAGTAAATGTTAATCTCATGTTTTAACAGGTCTAGAAATTATTAAATCTAGCTTCTGCAACCAGGATTTTTGTATGACCTTTCATAAACCACTTTGTGATTGCTCAGTTTCTCCAGCTTTGAAATTTTGATTAATAATGACCCTTAATAATACTTGTAGTTCAGAGAAGTGTCATGAAATTGAGGGCCAAGTCCCAACTACCTAATTTAGTATAACTACCTACTTTAGAGTACTTTTATTAGCCTCAGTAGGATTACTTAGATGAGAAGTTTACATGATAAGGATGATTTGTTTACTGTCTGATAAAGTTTTAAATTTTTGAGGTTTAAAAGATTATTTAATTGATTTATTTTTTTTTTAAGACCATCTCATTTTAGAAAATCTGCTTCTTGCTGGCCCAAATAATTAAACACTGTCTATCAGGATCAAAGAGCTGTCAAAGTTTGATGTCGTCTGGCTGTGGGTTACGTTGGGGTATTTTATCTAGCGATGGGGTGGGGAAGGACTTGTGTGTGCGCCATGTTTTGTCTACATAGGGTAGTACTTTCTGACAGAGACTCGAGTTATTAATGGTATTTTCAGATAAGGTGGGCAGCAAAAGTGTCTCAAAAATCTAGCCTTTCTAGACTCAGATAGATGCAATATGAATCATTCTTTATTGTAGTTGTGGGCAATAATGTTATAAGGGATATGGCATTGTCCCAAAGGATGCACTCCAAATTAATTTTTCAGTGACTGCAAAACATGATTATGGTGAAAATTAAAAGGTCTGAGAAACATTCTTAGAATCTCCTGACTGTTTTCAGGACTTCAAATTTCTCTTCTCATATCATCAACCCAAGACATTTTTCTTAGCACATGCAAAGACACCTCAGAAATTGTGATATGCGTTCTTGTTTTGAAAAATGCATTTTCAACTGCTTTTTCAGAGTATTCAATTAAAAGAAAACTCTTGACTTATTGGTTGCACAAATCTGTTCTTCTCTATCTTGGTGCAGATGCTAAAAGATGTATTAGATGCAAAGAGGTAGGATTCATTGAGTATGAGACCCATCACTTAAATTTGATAAGCCCATGGTGCTTATTGTGCTCATAAAAGTCTCTAGAAATTTTCTAATTATTATTTCATAGTTTTCAATTCATTACTTCAGTGCAGTTTTATTCTGGCCCTAGGAAGTGGTAGCTACCATGATCATTCCTTCTCTTTTTTGCTTTTTAAAAAAAAAAATCAATATTTTACTAATTTTCCTCCATTGTTGTTATCTCCCTAGATTATCAATTATTTTTCCAAGTATTTTTCTTGGAAAAAATTAAATCAATTATTGCCCATTTTAACAAATAATGACACATGCCCTGTGAAGTGGAGGTTCTTTTTGTGCTGTGAAAGCAGTTGATCATGAAGAAAGTGTCTTTGTTCCTTCTTTTGATAGTACTTTCTCCAGAACATAGTAAAGTTAATTACCATGCTTTGTGATATACCAGAGAGGTCTTGAATTTCTCCAGAGAA
>VXBZ01011492.1:1788-15394 GCA_013399135.1 Heliornis fulica | reverse complement strand
AGGCTGAGGGGAGACCTCATGGGGGTCTGGGGCTTCCTGAGGGACAGCGAAGGGGCAGGTGCTGATCTCCTCTCTGTGGGGACCAAGGACAGAACCCAAGGGAACAGCATGAAGCTGCACCAGGGGAGGGTCAGGCTGGATGTCAGGAGAGGTTCTGTCCTGAGAGGGGGTCAGGCACTGGGACAGGCTCCCCAGGGAAGTGGTCCCAGCACCCGGCTGGACTGAGGTCAAGAAGCATCTGGACAATGGGCTCAGTCCCACGCTCTGACTGGGCTGGTCCTGTGTGGAGCCAGGAGTTGGACTCCATGGGTCCTGATGGGTCCTTCCAGCTCAGGAGGGTCTGGGATCCTGTGACTTGTTCTCCCCCAAAGCTCCCCAACCTGTGAGAATATGTTTGGGCCCATGGTCAGATGATGCCCTCTGTCTTGCTGACTTGTGTTGGTGGCAGCTGAACGAGCTCTAGATGCATCAGACAGGGCTTGTTATTTCTTTCTTTCCCAAAGCTTTCAAGTGAGGAGCAGGAGGCGGCATGTGATGGAGGCAGAAGTACCTGAGAAACGCATGCAAGAAAATTCCAAACCCATTAGAGTTGCTGGCAGGAGGTTCAGCCTTGCCAGAACCTGTTTGTGATTAATCCTGTAAACTTTGGGAGCTGTTACACCAGGACAGCTCTGCACCTTTTATAGCATTTCTCAGCCAGATGCTCGGTGTCCAGAAGTCCTTTCATGGCAATAGAATAAACAAGGAGATATTAAATAGAAATTCCTTTTTCTTCAAGGACAAAATATGTCTTTCAGTAACACTTCTGTGAGGTAGAAGCAAAATCATGTTCTCTGTCCTTGCTGCACTGCATCTGAAACCGAGATTTCATCTCAGGAACCTGCTGTTCCCCCAGCAGCGAGCGTACAAACGGGCTGCCTGGTGGTTTTTCACCACTTTGCTGTTGACTTCCTACATCATCACAGCAGCTCACATCCCTCTGGGCTGCTTTTCTTCCTGAGAAATAAGGTTTTGTTGGCTGACCTGCTTTGGTTACGCTACACTTTGTGGCCAGAGGAATCCTTGCACCCGGGTCGGGGTGCTGGGTGTTTGTTTCACATCCCAGAGCGTGCAGCGACGCTTCTGCAGAGCCCCGTGTGTGTTATTGATGGGCTTTTGGGCTGCTTGGGCTTTCACACTATTCACCACATCAGTTACCACAGTGTAGTAAAGTGATTAACTCATGGGCTGATTTCATTATCTTCCAGACTGGCAGATAAGACAGTGAAGGAATACGCAACGTACCGCTCCGGCCTTCTCTTCTGGGCCCTAGTGGATCTCATTTACAACATGTTCAAGGTAAGGAAAAACACTGGAAAAACATCTGTATCAATTTTCTCACCCAATCAACTATGTGCAGTCCAAACAGCTTGAAGCCCCTGTCTCTGAGATGCTTCTAAACATAAAACTTCACCTCGTCTGAGCAGCCATATGCAGGAGGCTGCCGGCGCTCCTTGTACCCCTGGAAATTCAGTAGTGGGAGAATTGAGAGACTTTTCCAGTTCACTGCACTCCTGTATTGGGTTTTTGAGTGGGTTTTTGTCCTGCATGTGGTTCCCCAAAGCCAGGGACACTCAGAGCTGCACCTGGGAAACAGGGAGGGTGTAAGGGCAGCTCCCACAAACAACTTGGAGCTTCTACAGAGGGTTGAATAATTCGGGTGAGAAAACCCCTGCGACTGTGTCTGGATTATCAGGGCACAAGTGAGGTAACTTTGTGTGGCTGGTTTACAAAGAAACAGAGGTTTCAAGTCCAAGAGCAGTGGGAGAAGGTGTCAGAGTTTGCAGTTACTCTTGGAAATTGCTACTTTGGGCTGATTTGGTCCCGTTTTCCCCTCTCATAGAAGGTGCCTACCAGTAACACAGAGGGAGGCTGGTCCTACTCTCTCGCCGAGTTCATCCGACACAATGACATGCCAATACACGAAGCTGCAGACAAGGCCCTGAAAACCTTCCAGGAGGAGTTCATGCCAGTTGAAACGTTTTCTGAGTTTCTGGATGTGGCTGGTAAGCACTTTCCCTTTTATAGGCTGACTTATGCAACCCATGACTCGAGACAGCAGCGTTCCCGACACTTGTTTGTGCAAGGCAGCAAGAGGACGAGACCTCAGCACTCCAGCTACTGCCTGAGCTGTTTCACAAACACTTGGGAGATGTGTTTGAGCATCCCCAGGCAGGAAAACGTTCTCCCATCTGATCCCACAGGCCCTCCCTCTGCTCTGTTAAATAGATGTATGTCACAGCTTAAAGGTGGCTTTGGGGACTCGAGCTCTGAGGAACAGACATGGCCGTACACTAAAGCGGTTCAGTGCAGTGAGAGTTCCCACTGAGGAGGTGCTGAAAACCAACGTGTAGAGATGCTACTCCGAGTTGTGAGCAGTTAGTAGGTAGCCTCTCAGTGTCTGAAGCAGGAGCTGCCAGGCAGCCAGCTAGCAGGGTCCTGTCAGGAGCACAAGAGCAAGTGCTGTATGGATTTAACGGCCGCGCTTTGGTCCCTTCTGCACACGCACCCGACAAGGGTTTATCTTTGTCTTGTCCATACTTAAAATAACACCTCAGCTGTTGTTAGTGACTTGCACATACCCCAGCACAAATCCCTGACATGGACAGGAGAAAACAGCCTTGTGCATCTAATTATTCTGCATTGGTTTTGCTTTGTTTAAAGGGCTGTTATCAGAAATCAGCGATCCCGACAGCTTCCTCAAGGATCTTTTGAACTCCATCCCCTGAGCCGCCAGCACCGAGAAGCGCTGGGCAGAGACTCCACTAGCTTGCCTTCCACCCCTCTGTGTTCCTCAGACTGTCCCTTCCCCGAGGAGTGCTGCAGGTTTTGGGGTTTTTTTTTGGGAGGGGAGGTGGGGTGGGTTATTTTGTTTGTTTGGTTGGTTGTTTTTTATTTTCTACAATTTTCTCGTTGGAGTGATTTGGAATTTAGATTTGTTTTATCTTGTATTTCAGTGCTTCTATCTGTAAAGCCTTCTGTATTCGAGCTGGTTGAAAGAACTTGTACAGAGAAGGAATCTAAACCAGTAAATCTTAATGCTTTAGTGTGCACCTCTTTGAAGTTAAATAAATCGAACAAATGGGTAAGATGGGTTTGACTAGTACTTCGACCATGCAGTAGCCTAAAATGCCAAGTTCTTTCTCCTATTTTCTTTCAGAGCTCCTTCTCTCGGGGCTCACAGCCCCTGCTCTTTCCCACCCCCAGTGTGGACAAGGAGACAAGGAAACAAAAAGACTCTCGTGAGCGAGGGAGCAGACTGACACTGTCTGTGGTGATTGCCCACGCAGAGCAGGTTTCCCCTTGTGCGACACGAGCCTTAGAGACTCGTGAACCGCGAGCACGGCGCTTCCCTCTACCCCACCTTCCCCCGGGTGAGGGCAGCAGCCATCATCTTCCCCCTCTCCGAGGCATGTGGTATCACGGAGCCGGGAAAGGCTCCCGCCCGCGGCTGTGTTCAAAGCGAGCCGCCTGCATGTTGTCGCCTCAGGTCGCGTAGCCCGACGGCGCCGTCTCCTCGCAGTGAGGTGCTGCTCACCTCTGATTTTATTTATTTCATTTTCCCTCTCTCTTGGGTGAAATTTTTCCGCTTCAGCAAAATGCATGGGAGGAAAAAACCCCCCTGACACCGTGCGCTGCTGGAGCCTGGCCGCTTGTCCCCCGGGGTAGTTCGCGTTCCGGTGTGCATGCCCTGACCCACCCGAGGCCACGGCCCTGCTTGGGATACAGCCTTACCTCTCCCTCTCCCCACCCCAAGTTGTGCATGCTGGTACCTTACCTCTACCACCAGTTCTGCTGTTCTGTAACCCAGCTGACACGTGGTCACGCTGGAATCTAATAAAGCTCTCCCTGTCTTCCTCGTCTCTGTTTGAACTTGAATTCCCGCAGTCCTGACACGGTCCCATCCCAGGAGCAACAGTCAGTTGTGAGGCTGAACAACTCATTGACCTGTTTGATGCCTTCTGTCAGGGCTGAGCCCGCGTTTGTTTGGGGCAGTTAGCGATGGGGCACCAGTGCTTGTCCTCTGACCTCTGTGGGTGTCACACAGGGGACGTGGGGCTGGCTCAGTGGGCTGCTTCGCCCCTGGGGCAACTCCCTGTTGCCTTACAGAGGTGTGGGACGGGGGCTGAGGTGTGCAGGGGTTTGGTGGCACAGCGATGCTGCAGTTCACCCACCTGTTAACAACGTCGGAGAGAAAATCGCAGCTGGTTCAATAGCACGGCCAGGGCACACCCAAGAGCCTCCAGCTGAGCAGCTGGGATACACCGTGGTTGGACACCCAGGCACCGCTCACCGAGCCCAGCACCACATCCCCTTTGTGAGCAACGACCCCTCAGAGCTGTGACCCCCAAAAGCAGCGATGAGCACCCAGAAACCAGCCTTCTGTGACACGGTCCGAGAGCTTCACGCAGCGCCGAGAGTTGAGGTGCAAGACTCAGACCCTCATTTCTGTTCCATCGCCAGCTCCCGCCCCGCGCGAGAGCGGCTGGCGGGATTTGGAAGGGGGAGGAACACCAGGTGCCTCGCTGCCTCCTTCCTGGCCCTTCCCAGAAAATGGCATCTCCAGCGCCACGGGCCGGGCACTCCCGCACCGGACAGGGGAAGTCCCGGTTTTGCCAATACAGACCCTGGCACAGGCCTTTTGTGAAGGAAAAATTCCAACCAGTGAATTTCCTCCCTGTGAAGTTGGATCAGCAGATCCTCACGGAACAGAACACTGTTCGTTCCCCGATGTTACTACAACTACAAGGAAGAAGGATCTGGAAAAGAGGATGTGAGATGTCCTTACTGGTAACCCCTGGAGCTCTTCTAGAGGGTTTTGCAAAGGCCCAGAGGTGTGTTGTACAAAACACAGGCGGTGTATCAAGTGTCAGAGCGCGTGAGGCTGTGATTGATGGGCAAGGCAGGTTTGGAAAGAAGGTGGAAACGGCACCATCATGCTCCAGCAGAGCAGGATCCCTCAGGAATGACTAAACAGTAACAACCCCAGCAGACCCAGAGAAGGGCAAGAGCAGAAGTGTTTTGGAAAGTTTCATCTGAGCTTTGCCAGACACAGGGGCTGAAGCATTCGTGGTGCTGCGTGAAAGTGACGCTGCAAAATCCTCCCTGGGCTGGGGCTGAGGAGGTCTACAAAGAATCTGGGGGGAGAAGCTGCGACCTGAACTAGAAAAGGAGCAAGACTGAGGGCAAAATGCATCAGAACAGGTAGAAGGACTGAAACCAGTGAACCAAACCAATAGCTGAACGACAGAGCCATCCCTCTCTCAAAGCAACTCCACTTTATTTGCACAAGATGCTTTTGGGGGACAAAAATCATTTGAACCCAACTTCATGGGTAAGAGCCTTCCCGAGGTGATCCAGTGTCCTCACCAGGGCTGTTTGGACGGGTCAAACTCAAACTCCATTGATTAATTGGAATGACACACCCCAGGAAGAACAGAACCCCCAGCGCTGCCACAGGGACGCGACGGGCTCCTCCGCCGGTGGCAGGGTCCTGCCAGGCGGATTCATCCATCAGCCTGGATTCACCCCTCCCCCCTCGCCTGGAAGCATTTGCAAACAAGCAGTGGGGTTAGGGCTGCCCATCCTAAACAACAGTGAGCTGCAACATTTCGATGCCAGAAACGATTCCCTGGACTTTCTCTGATGCAGGACAAGTGATTTATCTCCTGGGCTGTGCGTCCCAGCAGCTTGTTTTTCAGGCAGAGGAAGGACACGTGTTCCATGTGCCTTCAACAAGACCACACTGGAGCCCAGACCACCACATGGGCCTATCTCAGGGCTGGGGTCTCCAGGGCAGAAATCCAGAGCGAGAAACCTCTTTTTCCTTTGTCTCAAGTGCCTTGTGATGTACGAGCACCCACGGGACCGAGGGCAACCTTGGCATGGAACAGCAACGAGCCCTTTGGTACAAAAACATCGCTGGTGTCTGCCAAGGTGATGCCAAGACGTTGCTCAAGGAGCCTACAGTGAAGCAGTGAGACACCAGAACCACATGAGAACAGCTCCTGCGGCCGGGCTCGTGCTTACACCGGCAGAAAATTTTGGGTCGTGTGTTTGCTGAAACAGGATCTGATGGGTTTTTTTATTTCACCCAAATGTCTCCCAAGATGCCTGCAGGGCTGGCCCTGGGAAGCACCGAGGCTTTTTTTCCATGCCAAGCTGCTCATTCCCAGCAAAAGATGCTCCGGTTGAAGGGCACGGCGCGGGGCTGGCCCGGCCCTGCTGCGGCACCGTCATTACCTCAATTAGCAGCTGCTCCTCATCAGCTCCCGGCTCTGCAAACCTTTCTCCCATCTCATTCTCATCCCTCCCCTGCACCGACCTCTCACGGGGCCCATGAGCTTCGTTTGGCTGCTGAGCAGTGTTGTAAAGCACCGAGTCTGTGCACCCAAACTGCCTTCACACTCAGGAGTCAAACCAGGGAAGGTTTTAGCTGCTCTGGAGAACGTCCACCCTGCCAGTGTGTCTTGGGCACCCTCCCGTACCCCTGTGAGATTACTTTCAAGCTGCCCAATGGGTCCTGTTTCTGCCCCATCCTGAATCCAGATCAGAAAATCAAGCTTGTCTGTGGCTTGTTGGTGCAGCCTGGACACATTATCCCCCCGACCCTGGATGATTCACCACTGGCAGGTCCTGAATCGAGGACACAGAGGAGGAGGGTGGAACCAACCGCGGAGCTTCGCAGGCACCGCTGGAAAAGATGCTCGAGCAAATTCGGTGCAAAAATCACTTTAGGGATGTGCCCAAGGCACGTGGAGGTGCCCGTGGTGAAGCTGCCACTGTTGGAACCTCAGAGAGGGGGAAAAAGAAATCACAGCTAACCCCCCACATGCGGATTCTTTTGGTGGGATCGAGTCTGCTGTTTAGCTAAAATTAAAAATAAAATGGGGTCCCTGGGCATCGACCCCTGGAAACACGTCATCTCCGGGGCCGGGGATGGGGTACACAGCGTTCAGCCCACTGAGGTGAGCGAAGAGATCCGGCTGCTGCTTCCTGAAAGACTCTTTATTTTCATTGTGCTTATTAAGCTTTTATTAGAGCAGGATAATCCCATGCCCAGCGCTGTTCCCTGCATCCCTGGTGCTGCAGAGCCCGGGGGTGAAGCGGGACTTTGAACCTCACTCCTGTCCCTCAAGGATTTTCCCCTTTGCATCACTGTTCCTACGGACCCAGGAGAGATCAGACACGTTTCCAGAGGTCTCCTGCCCCTTCCTACATCCTCCTCCCGCCCCACCAGGAGCATTGGGCACCTCACAATGGATTTCCCGCTCCAAAAGGAAAAGCTTCCTTCTGGAAATGTGCCTCTGCCCTGACACTCCTCTGCCTGACTCATTAAAGCACTTTTAGGTGAATCATAACCCAGCCCGAGCTGGGGGCGAGCTCCAGCCAAGGCTGGTGCCAACCCTCCAGCGAGTCCTCGGTGACCTGCAAATGTCTGGGGAGGGACCCGGAGCCGCGAGGGAAATGGTTTGGTGTAGGGAGCCCAGGTTTGCTTTGGGGGATGCTCCACAGGGAGAATGTATTGATTATTTTTGCATCGGTCTTATGCCACTGGAGAAGCGGGATAACACCACCCCTACAGCCATTCTCTGCTGGGGAGGGTCTGTGGTATAGAAAAAGGTGTTTATTAAGGTGAAATGACCAAAAAACGAGCTCTTTGTGGCTTGAGTTCAGCGTTGATAGAGAGAGGTTGGGCTCCTCTACAAAAAAATATAGAAATAAGTCAGAAATCTGTTAGTATTGGCTGGTCCTGCCAGCGAGGTTGGGTCCAGCATCTTCTGCATCTTTCCCCACCTTGGGGGCTGGAGGTGGGAAAGGAATGAAGGTGATGCTTTAATCTGGGGGAGGAAGCAGGGAGGGGGCAGGGATACCCAGGGATTAATGGGCTGTCGGCTTCCAATTGTTTAGATGGGGAGATCATTACTGTAATAACAATCACCCCAATAATTACTGTTGTTAATAATCCCATTTAGCTCTTCTTTCTCAAGTGCTGAGGCAACAGGACCTTGGTGACCCTGGGGTGAGTGAGCATCCTCACCCCAGGATGGGCAGCTTGGAATAGGGAAGAGCTCAGGATGCTCCTGCTGGGGAGTTGTGGGTAGCGATGGGAGCCGCAGCCAGAGCCCCGGGATCACCCGTGTACCCAGCTGATAAAAATCCGCTTTTCCAACCCTTCAATGGGTGCTGGGGATGCTGCTCTGCATTGGTGTCTCCAGTTGGCCACTGTGTTGACGTTGGTGCTTGCCACATCGCCCGGGCGGGGGAGCAGCTGCGTGTCGGGACACCCCACGAGTTCTTTGGGCGTTTAATCCCTGCAGCTTCTCCCAGCCTGGTTTTTAATCATATTTAATGAACAAGCACACTCTAAACCCAGTGCTATCCTTTAATTATTCCTAATATTTGATGACAAAAACCTAATTCCCAGATGATGAGGTCAGACATGAGAGGTGCATCTCCCAGGTGCCGGGTCATTCATATTTCTCTTCCCTCGGTCTGTATTTTTACCTCTGTAAGCAGTTTGATATAACGAGCCCGGTGACTGCACTGCCTGGCGTGGTGAAAAGGTATTTACCAGCTACAGGCCACGGGGCTGGGAATCACTGAAAACTGGGCACCTGTCTGTCAGGGTGTCCCACCCAAGGACCCCTCCCTCAGCAACACCCCAGGACGTTGGGAAATCCGAAGGGGGAGCCACTCCGAAGGCTTCGGCTCATTGACTCACTATGCTGACACGGAGTTTTCTCTGGTGGCTGCCACCAGCATCCCTCCGGGTTTGGGATGGGGAGCAGAGGAGAGGAGTGGTCCAGGGTGTGATGGCACATGGGATACCCTCTGTGGGGCAGATCCCGTTGTCCCATGCCATGGAGGAGTAGAGGAAGAAGCACCTGTCCTGGGAGCGGGGTGCTCGGAGCAAACGCAGCCCCTGTACTCCCATCAGCAGCTCCAGTAGGACCTGTTGTGACAGGACAAGGGGTGATGGTTTTAAAATAGAGGGAGGGAGATTTAGATTGGATATTAGGAAAAAGTTCTTTCCTGTGAGAGTGGTGGAGCACTGGAACAGGTTGCCCAGGGAGGTGGTGGATGCCCTATCCCTGGAGAAGTTCAAGGCCAGGTTGGATGAGGCCCTGAGCAACCTGATGTAGTTGGGGGTGTCCCTGCTTCTTGCAGGGGGGTTGGACTAGATGACCTCTGGGAGTCCCTTCCAACTCTAGCCATTCTATGATTCTATGATTCTATGTCTTCTGCATCCTGTGCTGTGGAAAATGGGTGAGGCTAAACCCACCCCCCCAGCCCAGGGAATGAAAATCCCCAGCTCACGGCGTCGGGAAGGGAGATTTAGATAAATACATCGCAATAACCAACCCCTGAGCTTGGAAAGCCGCTCGACCCAGCACAGTGTCAATAAAGAAACCATCTCATGTCATTTCCCAAAAGACAAAAGGACTTGGAAAGTTGTTCCACTTCTAAATTCATCAGACCAGGGTCTACCTGGGGAACGAAGAGCTCATCCACGATGGAAACTGTGCGCTTGGGCATGCCCAAATTAACGATGCAGCACCCTGCAATTACCCTCCAGGAGCTGCCAAAGCAATCGCCGTGTCCTACAGCACACCTGCAGCAGCCTGTACGGGCTTATTGATGCATATTTGCTGCACTACTCAATACAGATGCAAATATTTGGTTACTAAGGGAGTCGTGGATATTGCCACAGTCTCCGAGGAACTACGTGGCGTGTCACAACCACTCCCTGTTAGCGGATGCTTTCAGCATCTTTGCCTCTTGCTGCATTCTCCGCATTCCCTCGACTTTTTGGGGGTTGAAAGGGCTGCAGCAGATTTGTTTCCAATATATTTGAGTGATTTCCAGAGGGAAGATCAGCCCCAGCCCAGTTGAGAGGAGATGGGGTTGTGCTGAAGTCAACCATCCTTTGCAGCCACGAGGCTCCGCTGATGGGCTGAGGACAAATGTGGCTCTTGGGATGCACCTGAGCAGCATCCCTCTGTGTGGCTCAACTCTGGTTTGTGTTGTTGACACACATCAAACCCCCCAACATGAGGTAAAACTGAGACATTTTTAAATTTATTTTTAAACTCTGAAATAGCGACCGGAGCAGAGGAACACTGGCAGAGGTGCAGGATTTAAGCAGCAGCTTCACATGAGCCAACAGAACCTGTGGAAACTAAATGGGAGGGGAAAAAAAATCACTGTCTGAGGAGGAGAAAACTCCTTTAAAGGCAATAAGGGACCTGCAGGGAGGAAAACCTGCTGGTTTGGTAACTGCTGACGTAACTTGTTCCTCCCCCATTATCAATAGCAGCCAACCTGCCAAATATTTTCCACTGCCGCAGTGATGACCGACGCAACCCCGGCGCGATCCAAGGGCTTCCCTCATGCAACTCGAAACCATGACCCTGGGGACAGATCCTGCACAAAGGGACACAGCCTCTGTGTCTTCCTGCTACGACTGTGTGTGGGTTGGGGTCACTGGGTCCTCACCCTCCTGCCCACGAGCGTTTGCGGGGGGTGGGGTGGGCAGGGGTGAGTTCTGCTTGGATTTCCTCAAGGAACAGCCCCGATGCCGGTAGAACCGTGGGAATGGGTGGGGGGAAAGGGTTGGCTGGTGTTGGAAACACTTTGGAGGCCAAAAATGCATCTGGAGCTTGTTAGAGCAACTCATCAGTTGCTAATCCCAGCACATGGGTCTGGGTTAAAAACCAGACCTTTCAGGGGAGGGAATGTGGAAAATCCCACCGATTTCTGCATCCTGCTCTGCCCAAAGACCCTGATTCAGGGTGTGAGCCCCAGCTGAGCGATCCCAATCCCACTTTAACCCTGGAAACATGCTGGTTGTTAAGTGGCAGCCCCCAAAGGAAGCCACCTCCTGTTAAACTGCAGAGCTCAGGGTGAAGAAATCACCTTCTGCCACCTCTGAGGTCTGCTGAGAGCAGGGTCGGGTGGTGGCTGCCAAGGGGGGAATGAGAGATGAAGGGTGAGGGATGAGAGATGGAGGCTGAGGGGTGCTGAGATCACTGGTGGCTTTGGAGGAGATGCTGCAAAATCAAAGCCAAGGTGGGTTCTGCTGTATAGGGTGGGCATTTTTGAGGGATGAGGAGTTTTATGGATGGTAAACCAAGGGATTGTGGCTCCTTGGTTTTGACAAGGGTATTTGTCCAAGTACACTCAGCCAGGGGAGCAACCCTTGCTCGCTGTAGCTCAGTGCTGCACCTGTTTGTTGGTGAGGCCACCGAGTTTCCTTTGGTTTGGCCCAATCTGGTCAGACCCAAGGGAACCAGTTTCCACGAGTGTCAGACTAAGAAAGCTCCCATGGATCTAACCAAATCCGGGAAAACCACTACTCAAAAATACCCAAGCGGATGCAGAGAGAGGTCCTGAAACAGCTGCTGAGGTTTGTGAGTGAAGGACAGCGACAAAGGGAAGGCAAAAATGGGAGAAAACCCAAAGCTGAGCGTCCTCAGCTCCCATCAAACAACCAAGAGCCAAAATAAATCCAGTGCATTATTTTTAGCGTCGCTCGGGGTGGTCGCTGTGATTTAATTGCTGGATAGTTTCTGTGGTCGGATATAGCACCGTTTCCCATCCCTTTTCCTCCCTGTCCAAATAGGACAGGGCTCACCAGCGCTTCATTATTTATATCTGCAATTGGTGGGGAGCAGAGAGGCAGGAATCAGAGGAATCCCTGCAGGAATGTGTCCAGCCGCCGCGGGATATCCCACGCGCCGGCTTGTGGCTGCTCGGCACGGCGGCGTCAGGTCAGCTCCACGGTTGTACAAGCCTTCGAGGAAGAGAGATTCCCATTTCTCTGAGCCTAAGCCTAATTAATTGTTGTGATTAATTCAGGATGATTCACTTTCAGGGGCTGGGATGAAATGCCCGGGGGTGGATGCTGATGGTGACCATAGGCATCCCGGGGATATCACGCAACCATGATATGCATCGCAAAAGCACTAATTAACCGGGTGGTTTATCGTTCCCTCTGATGGTTCCCTGCTTCCTTAAGGGAAAATAACTACCTGGATAAATCCCTTGGTGTCCAACAGGACTTTTCCCAGCTGGTTACCACGTGGTTTCGCCAGGTTCTGAAATCACCCAGCTCTTCCCAGCATCACCGAGGATGCCGTGGGCCTTAAACCCACCCAGATCTGGGAGAAACCAGCTCCTGGTTGGCTTCTGCCCCAGATAATCACCTTCTTCTTGGTGGTCTTATTGCACATCCCAGGTCTTGCTGCGAAACTGCAGGGTGGACACACGCTGTGGAAACATTTCCCAGCCAGCTGCAATGGTTTGCTGCAGTTTCTCCCTTTAAAGGCAGCTCAGTTGGATGCAGAGACCAAACCCACCATCAGCTCCGAGTAGGAAAGGTGTTTTCCCGTAACCCCAGCAGTGAACACAGGTCACACTCTGTGTAAACCGGGGCCAAAGTGTTTCAGTGCTCGGGAAGAGATAATCCTCCGTGGCATTTCTTTGAGTCACCCCCTTCAGAAAGGGGGGTGCACCTGCCTCCACCCAGTGCATTTATTTTCCGCCCCCCTCGGGAGGTGCTGGGAGCACCCAGACCTGTGACACATTCACAGAACCCTTTGAAGAGCCTTCGGTTGCGGCGCTGAGCGCGGCTCGCAGGTGCTGGTGGAGTTTCAGCAGGGGGGTGGTGCTGCTGCTGTAGATTAATGTAAATATTGCCCAGCAAGCAAAGTTTTTTCATTAAAAAACTATTTGAGCTAATAAAGTTTACAGAACCCCAGACTGGTCTGGGTTGGGAGGGACCCCGAGGATCATCGAGTTCCAACCCCTCTGTGGTAGGGACACCAACCTCCAGGCCTGGAGCTAGACAAGGTTGCCCAGGGTCCATCCAACCTGTCCTTGACCACCTCCAGGCTTGGGGCATCCTACAGCTTTACACCAGCGTTGCTGAGAGTTTTCCGTGTGCTCCACGTGATCGTCGTTCCGATCCGTGGCGATGCAACAGAACAGTCCCATAATTCAATTAAACAATAACCTCTGATTGCCGAGTGGCTCAGAGGTCCAGGAGCGGCAGTTGGGAAGCGCTTATTTAATAATTTAATTGTTATAATATCAGTGCTGTGTAGCACTTAAGCTGGACTCCACATTCAGATAACAAAATTCACCCCTCGTAATTAAATTGTCTCAATTAGGTGATTGCCCCGGGAGCCAGTCGCAGCCGGACCGTGGCAGGGAGCCCTTCGCTGGGCTGTGCAACACCTCCATGTGTTACCTGGCCTTGGGGGGGTTGGTGTGGGGCCATGCTGGGGGATGAGGAGGGTGGTTGGACCCATTGTGCCCCCCTTCCATGTTCTCCCCCACATTCCCCCGAGGACTCACTGGGGACACGTGGAGGGACCCGCTGCCTGCATGTGGCACCGCGGGGGGTGTGGTTGGATGGGAGGGGTGTTGCATAGGGGGTGTGGCTATGAGGGGAGGTGTGACTATTGGATGGACAAGGGATCGCAGAATCACACAATGTAGAGGTTGGAAAAGACCTTTAAGATCATCGAGTCCAACCATCCCTGTCCTCTCCTCAAGCATC
>VXBZ01011489.1:55007-122820 GCA_013399135.1 Heliornis fulica | reverse complement strand
TTCTGGCTCACCGCGACATCACTTAATTTCTTTAAAGAATTACCTTGATTGGAAATGGGAGATCTAGTTTGTATAGTAATTTGTGGGAATTGAGCTGAAGGAGAACATAGGAGTTGCATATGAGTTTGCAAAGAGGGAAATTTGGGGATTTTATGGCAGGACCTTGAGAGTTGAACCCATGTGTCCCATGCAGATGCATTCACTGGAAACAAATACTATCACCAGGATTAGAGGAGTCCTGCCTCCATCCAGGTGGAGGAGAGGGACAGCCGGGCATATTGGACTGTGTGCATCCAATAGCCTCTTATGTCAGATCCACAGTAGTACAAGGCTCTAGTGAACACTGGTGCCCACTTAGTTGCCATTGAGCCATAATGGGGCAGAGCCCATCTGCATTTCTGGAGGGACAGCGGGATCCCAGCAGCTATAACTGTACTTGAGGCCAAAGTGAGTTTAACTGGGAATAACTGGGAAAAACACACCATTGTGACTGTCCCAGAGATCTGTGCATCCTGGGGATAGACTGCCTCAGGAGTGGGCATCTCAAGGCTTTTTGTATAGCTGCCATGGAGATGGAAGAAACTGAGTGTCTGTCTACCTTGCTTGGTCTCTCAGAGTACCCTTCTGTTGTGGGGTTGAAAGTATGATACAGAATAAATGGGAGGAAATGGAATGGATATTAAGTGTGTTGTAAACCTTGTCTCACAAGAGAGTACAGTGTGGATATCCAAACCAGTAGGGAGTCAGAAAAATCAGCAAAAGAATTAATAAATTAAGAGTGGGAAATAGAACTGAAGATTAGACAACCTGCACTGGGAAACACAGGGTAGAATCCATCAGGAAAAAACATCAGTCTAGAACTAAGTCTAAGGAAGCATTGTAGCCGGGTACTACAAGAAAGAAGAAAAATAATTATCTTCAAGTTAAAAAAAAAAGAAAAAGAAAAAGAAAAAAAAGAACCAAACAGCCAAAACCAAACAAAAAGCTGGAAGCTTATATATGTAGCAAGAAAAGGATCCTACATATGGAAAAGTACTAGATAAGAACAACTTTAGAGTGGTGAGAAAAGATCCTTTAAGGAAGTTTCCAAGACATAACTAGAACATAATGTAATTTTAGAAAGCACCTTAGAAATCTGGGATTCTAAAAGGGTACTAAAGCAAGAAAGACCTATATTAAAAACTGCACTTTGCTGTGTGATTCAGATGCAAAGTGAGAATTATGAGGATCAACTGGAGAGGTACAAAATGCAGATTAGCAAATAACCGATATCCAATAGGGAGAGATTAAGATTTTTTCAAATTATAAGCAAAAAAAAGGAGAAGAAAGGTTGTAGTGGAGTGAGGAATGGGTAGTTATCAAAGATTATTTTAAATGTGTCACTAAAACTGTAAACATACATAATAATTTGACCTACTTTTCAGTATGATTAGTGTGGGTTCAAAGACACTATGATTAACTGTCATGAGACCTAGAAATGGGATAGGTTTTCAAAGGTAAAACAAAACTGCAGTCTTAGTATATATAGTTTTGGGACATACCAATTTATCAGCAATGATACTAGCAGATGGAATTGTGTATTTTGAGTGCATTTATTAAGTTGGAGTGATTCTGCAAGATTTGAGTATAAAGGATGTATTACAGCAGAATTGGTCCCTTGTACTTTTCAGAGACTGGCATTCCTTGCCTGCCTTAAATGTTTGTCTCTATTAATTTCTTCCATACTTAAAAAAAACCCACTGTTAATTTCTTACTGAAGGTGGAAACATAGCTCTGTCCTTTATGAAATGGTTTTACACCTTGTAAACGGTGCCTCACTGATTCACTCTTTCCCCACTTTCTGGGTTACTCTGTTGCTAGATATTTTATGCCATGTGTCACTGACAGATATTATTCTTTTTGGAATTTCAGTAATGGACTCCACACTAATTTACTTGTCTCTTTGTATTTTAATTAAATTGCAAAGGTTATTTTTGCATTGTTTTTCCTCTGTTTGTTGTAAGGTGTGCAAAGGAAGGGACACAGTGTTGCATTAAAATAGAGAATCTCAATTATCTCAATTTAGTAATTAACAAATGTGTAGACCTCCAACAGTAGAAAAAACCCTCTGTGCTCTATTGAAATACCCATACAAATCAACTTACTCAGTTATGCTTAGTTTATTTCTATAAACAGGTGTCATAACAGGAGAATAGGTACCTTCATGGATTTCTTCAAGGTATGGAAACTATGAACAGATTTCAGATTAAATTAATTTTTTATTCACAATTTCCATTCTCTCTTCTAGGTGTGGTACAACCAAAAAGGTTTCCATTCTCTGCCATCCTACTTAAATTAACTCAATAACTTCATTCTGTGGCTAAATTTGCCTCCTAATGTGGATTGGAGACAGTATGGTAATCCTCCTTCTTTATGTCTTTTTTTCATATCTTTTAAAAGTAGATTTTTATATAAACTGAAATAATTTTAAGTATGTTTTTTTTTTTTTTTTCCCACGGTAAAATATAAAACTGCAAACTCACACATTTCTTGGGAGGATTTGAAAGTGGAACTTTTAATTAAGCAGAAGCTTTGTTTTTGTGAAGAATGTAGTACACAATAAGATAAAATTTGAATTTACAGTTCAGTGCCATCTGAGTTTCTTGCAAAGGACATTCCCATGGTGTAAGTGTAAATTGGGCCACTACACTTAGGATTTGAGTCCTAGTGAAAACACTGCTAGGGCTTGTGTAAATGGATAGATTAATGCACAACAGAGTATGAATTTACTACCTCTTTGTATCTTTTTCTCCTTATGTAAAAATCCAGGGTAAACCCGAGTATCCTGTAAATTCACAATGTAATGTGATATACCACAGTATCCTGTTACTCAAAGAGTAGGAAGGTCTGGGATATCTTATATTGTACATAATGAAAGAGAGATTTGTACATTTGACATCTGAATTCTCTGGTTTAGATATCTCTTAAACGTGTAAGAACTAGTTAAATAAAAATTTAGCAAACTGATTTTTTAAAAAAGTGACTGCAGACATAGTAAACTGTTATCATAGGTCAACCTTTAGGATGTCAAAATCTAGTTTGAAATCTGGTCTTGGTAGTTCAGGCTAAAATCTGTTCATTCTGATTCCTTTCATTCTTAAGCTTCTGTTAAAGGGGAATTTGGTTTAGAGACATTTTGAAGTAGCTTTTGACCAATTTTAAAGAATTTTTGAAAAGGTAGTATGGTTGTCTGTAATGATACAGTGATTTTCCATGTGTTTACAATGATGAAAGAAAGAAGATGAAAATCTGTGAAGGAATCATGAGTACCTGAAAAAAGAAATTAATTAGGAAAAGTTTCCAGACTGTCAACAAAAAAGAATAATTGCTTGCTTTCAAGATAGCTGAGGTTTTATTTTTCTAAATGAATTATGAGAATGAATGAAGGGCAAGGTTTTTCTGCAGAAATCTTGAATGGAATGAAATTAAATATTTTTATTTAATGGGTATTTTTAATAGAATTAAATTTTTAATCAATTTCCCTGCACTTCATGAATAGTAATAATGCTACCTTGTTTTCTGCAGCATTAGATATCCCATTCTGTAACTTATATACTTAAATAATTTTATTTTTTTATCTGACATATAGAATTATAACTTACCATCCAGATAACAGTTGGAGAAAATTAATTTGTCTCGAGGATTGGGGAAATGTTTTATTTTATGTTGTTGTAAGACACATAAACATGGTGAGAAAAACAGTACTTAATAAATACTTGAAGTCCTTGACTGTCATCTATACAAATATGGACTCATTATACAATGTTCTGGCAGAATATGTGGCTAAGTCTCTGTAGAAGAAGAGTTTATGAGCTAGAAAGGGGTTTATTTATGTGTATATCTATTGGAGAGGTGCAATAGAGATGGGTAGATCAGGAGAAGAGAAGGCTTCAAGGAGACCTTATAGCAGCCTTCCAGTGCCTAAAGGGGGCCTACAGGAAAGCTGGAGATGCACTGTTTACGAGGGCATGGAGTGACAGGCGATAAGGAAACAGCCTTACTCTGAAGGAGACGAGATTTAAATTAGAAGATACTGAGAAGAAATTTTTCCTTGTGAGGATGTAGAGGCCAGGTTGGATGATGGGCCTTTAGGCAACCTGGTCCAGTGGAGGGTGTCCCCTGCCCATGGCAGGGGGAGTGTGATCTTTGAGGTCCCTTCCAAACCAAACCATTCTGTGATTTGATGTTTTTGAGACATAATGCAGAGGGACCTGTTAGAGAAATTGTAGAAAGGGACTTCAAGTTATCTACCTATCTATCAATATGCATGCACATGTGTGCATACATACATGTATGAATGCGTGTACACAGTACACATATTTGTGCATGGATATGTGTAGAGACACATACATAGGTATATCTGATTTAAAAATAAAAACTGAAAAGTTTTCTGATGCCTTACAGAGCATTTAAACTCAGTTCACTTAGATTTTAAACCATTTTTTTTTTATTTAAGAATACTTCTCTGATGGAGAACAACTATTTATCTGCTTTTCTTATTAAAATGCCTCTATGCAGTGCTGTAAATTATCAGAAGACTACATACTGTGTTCCACTATTGAAATCTATTCTTTTTTACTTTTTTCTTCTTGCAAACTCTGTTTATATGCAGAGTCAGTTCTAGAATACTTTTGAAAATTGCTGAGAGGAAGTTTGTTAGGATGTTGCAGAAAAATAGCTTTGTAATCCTGACTTGCATTACTTTTCTTCCCAGGATAACTTCTTCCTGTCAGCAGAAACAGTGCTTTGGAATTACTTTTAAGCAATTATTTTACCCCTGGGAAGGAAGTGTGAGGATAATCTTCTGTCCATCCTTCCTTTTCCTCTCCTTCCTTCCATTTTTCACTGTCTTTATATTGAAAGACTTAATTCAATAGGTTAGAGCATTATCATGGATGTAAGAAGAGTAACAAGTACTATGATATTCAAACAACTCCCAGAGTTCAATAGCTTATTTAAATCCTTATGTGAATAGTAAGGAACCCTTTCACTTAGCAGTTATATCCTGCGTGTATTTCTTGAACATGAAACTAGTTGGAGTTGTCCCAAGGTCTCTGGAGGTGGAAGAGGCCCTTCAGTGGGTGTAGTTCTTACCTGCTCCCCTTGCAGTAACAGGCCTAGTGGCCTAGTGGAAACCAGTAGTACTGGTCCCAATTTGTGATAGGTTTTAGTGATAAGGAGCTGAGAAGGAGGTTAAATGCTTTTGTCTAATGATTTTTCTTCAGTCAAGAGGATACAGGGATTATAGATTTTTAATGAGAGTTGAAGGAAGAAGTTATACTCAAGAGTACAGAGGAAACATGTTACCTTGGGAAAATGTTCCGAGGGATTTGTATCTGTTCAAAAAAATTGTGAAAAAAAATTGGTGATTGTTTTTCTTGTGTCAGTACCAATTACTAACTCTTGATCGTCCATGCCAGAGCAGGATGCTCCATAAGGATGCTTGAAAAGTTATGTTTGCTGCTTGCAATGTACATGTAAAGAGTAGCATGGTTGTTGAAGAAAAGGTATGTGCCAGCTGGAGGAACTTGTAAATACATAGAGCAGCAGAAGTTAGCCAGATTGATTTACTGTCATAGTCAGTGGATCAGATGTCTGTTTTGGAAGAGCAGTTCAGGCATACTTCTTGTATGAAAATAGTTCATCCTCTACCATGTGGATAGTTAGCTCTAGCTTCATAATCATGTATGTCTCTGTTTCTGGTGAGGAAAAGTTCTAATTCAACTGTCTTACTGAAAAGGAAACCAAGCCCATTTGGTTTTCCCATGGTTTATAAATTCAGTTGACAGATAACAAACATGTTAATCTAAAATAAGTGAGAAAGGCTAATCAACCGAGAAGGTGAGATGTGGTGGGTTTTTGTCAAAACTCTGCAAATCTGGCTGGTCTTCAAGCTTATGTGAATGATATTTGTATGTTTTTTAATCTCTTTCTGAAATGCTGTATTTCCACACTTGGATAATGTAATTGTCAACATATAAAAATGGAATAATGAAGTATGAGGAATAAAAACCCTAAAAGACAACATGTTTTGCTTAAGACAGAAATTCTGATCAAGTAAAACTATGTTATTTTTCACATCTAGTTGTATACAACCAAGTCAGAATGTGTTGATAGTGCTGGAATGTAGAAGAAGGGATACTAACTATTGTAGTAATAAAGGAGTGGTAATAATCTATAATGGTGTCTCCAAATTACAATGGTCAAAAACCCATTATTACATTATTACTCAAAGAACAAAAATGTATATTTCAATATAGAAAAGCCTTGTTTGACTCAGTTGTATAAAGCTAAGTCTTTCAGGGAGTAATACCAGAGGTAAAAACTGAGTCATTTACTTAAAAAAAACCCAGTAAAACAAACAACAAAACAAATCACAGCAAAAAACCTGTAGTTAACTATAGGTAAAAAAACTGAGGAAAGAAAGAAAAAGAAGTTTCTTAGGTGAAGAATAGCTAAGAAAATATATTAGCAAAATAATATGTTGTGTGTGCTTTCTGTGAGGATTGACATCTGGCTTCATTCCTTCTCAGAACTATCCATGAACATTTATATCGATTGACATGTGTACAGTCATGTTTGTTTGACATGCCCTTCTCCTCAAATTATGGAAATTAATAGCCCTTGTTTCTCAAGCTCTTCATTTATATATTGGAGAAGGTAAAAGGTCTAAGAAAGTCTTCACAGTCTAAGATAGTCTTCACATTGTGGTGTTAACTTCCTTACTAAATAAAGCATTCAAATCTGATATAGTATAAAAATCTCCATAGTCACACTTTTAACTGTTCTTGAACTACTCATGCAGAACTTTGGAAAGATGGGAATTGCTGGCTGTCACAAAAAAGCCCATAAAGAAGCACAAAACATCACTGTAAAAATAATGTGACCAACTCTGTGCCAAGGATGTAGAAAAATACTGTCTTAGAATAACTGGGAAAATTCTGGTTGTGATTAAGTCAGGAGGATGTAATAGCAATCTGTAGAAATAATTTTACATAGAAATTTATAAAAAAGAGCAGAGTTAGACCTGAATCCTGTCATATTTGTTGGTATAGGCTTTTGGGGGGTTTCCACATGTGAATACTGATTTTTTAAAATATGCCTTGAAGACTGTTCATACACAGCCAGCAATTGCAATGCTGAAAAAAAATTCCTTGCATAAACACTACATACATCTGTTTAATAGCAGCTTTGTCATTTAGAACTTCCTGGTTTATCTGTCATTTATAGACTTTTAAATCGTCAAAGATGGTGTTTAGTTTTCAACTTGTAGCAGTTTTACCTAGTAATAAGGCATATAAAGGTATGAAAGCATAAATAAGTACATTTTAATTCTTTTTAATAGCTATTTTGGGGCTGACATATATGCAAATAAAGATGGCATAGGTGGTTAGAGAAATTTAAGTAGGGATTGGTTATAAAAACACAGAAGGGTTTTTTAATTAAAAAATACATATACTAGTAAATATAAAATTTGTTCATTTATTTTGCTATTGAAAGATTGTCTATAATTTGCTCCCCCCTTAGGCTAAAGGGGACTTTTTTTTACCTCCATGAATTACAGGCCAGTTTGGGGGCCTTGCATGAACTCATCATCTATTTTTGGACACCAGGGAAGAGAGGGGAGAAATTTTACTAAAAAGTAGCAAATACAGAAGACCCTCATGTTCCAGACTAGCTGAAAATTTTAATAAATGAAAGGAAGATGTTATATTTAGAGAAATTGATATAATTTTGAATTCCAACGTAGAACTAAACTTAGTGTAACAGTCGTACTTTGGTTAATTTTAATTTAACAACCCTGAGAAATTTTTTATCAGTTGTATGTGTCAATTTTCATAAATGCAGTCCTTTGTTTCATCAACATAATTTCAATGGAAATCGACTGTAGAAAATAGTACTTTTAGGAAGAGCAATTACTTTTTGGTACTCTTCCATTCAAGCAGTGTAACTGCTGTAACACTTTTTTTTTTTTTTAATATCAGTGCAATGACCTGAAAGTTTTGTTAGCATCCTCTTGTGATCCACGCACTGAGTAGGGGCAGGCCATGGTGATTTCAGGAGAGACATTTTTTTCAAACATATAAAATATTATTGAGCAGAAATTATTCCTTGTCAAATACTTCATGTAAATTGTGTTTCACCAGTGTTTTGAATGTTCCATTAATTCTCTGCAAGTATTTTTGAAAAGTTTCAGCCATGCAGATGAACTTCTATAAAATGCATTGACTAGTTCTTAAATGGAAAAAGTGGGCAAAACTATTTTTATTGGCAAGAATACATTTGCATGGGAAACTGCACAAGCATGAATTCATAGCTTTGTTTTTGCTAGTACATATCCTCACTGCATACAGCAGATACTTGAGAGCATTAGAAAAATGGAATATGATTCAGCATGGATTAATTAATGGAATATAGTGTACAACCTTCCTGAAATCCTGGCAAACTGCTCTGATTTTAGACACTTTATGGGCAATAATTCTGATCCATAGTCCATGCGATGACTTCATCTGTCTCACAATTCTGAAAAAAAGGAATGTGAATCAGTAGAACCTATAGGTCTCCAAATCTTGGCATTTCCTGTTCATGGGGCAGTATTTTAAGATTTGCAATCTCTAAAATTGTTATACCTTGATCTGGAGCAATTTTACTATAGGATTTCTGTCATCTGGTGCTTTGGAGGACAGCTTGGCTACAGCATTCAAATTCTTGATCATTCAGGAAAAGACCTTGACAGTCATGGGAAAGTTCCTATATAACTAGAACTTGAGCTGTGGCTACAAGAGAGGAGGCCCGGAAGAAATATTTCTGCTCTTTTCCAGTTTAGCTGAGTACTAGTGACTGAAAGAACATATTAACTTCTTGGCTTTGCACTTCTGAAATTATCAGGTTTCCCATTTTCCACAAACGTTCCTTAACTGTAATTAGATTTTCTGAAAATCAAGGTTTTTTTTTCTTTTTTTTTCTAACCAGATTTGAAAATAAGTTTAGAATGGTTTCAGTTTGACTGTACAGTGAAAAATCTGGTTTTATTCTATTTTTGGCTACTAATTTCTAATTAAATTGGAATCATATATATACATGAAGTAAAGATATTATTTCTTATGTGCACCTTTATTCATCCATTGGAAAAGCTTAGAAAAGAATTCTGGGAATGAATCTTTTTCCTATCATGCTACTTTATGTAAATGGAATTTCAGCTAATAACTAATCCCAGTGGGAAACGATAGTTTTCTTTGATATGCTGGTTTTTGCTTCAAAAAAATGTAGCTGTCATTTAAAAATATAATGCTGTAAAAGAAAAACAGAGGAAAACTTTAAACAGTCCCTCTAGGCAAATGATATGAAAGACTTCTGCAAATATCACATGTATCTACAGGTGGTGAATCAAAACTTTTCAAAACAGTTTGAATCTTCTTTTGGTTTGTTAACTACTGTTAGGCTTCAGTGTACAACTTTTAACTATATTGGAGAAAATCTTTACCTTCTACTAGTTTCGTGAGTTAATCATCATCTGTTATTCAGCTTTTTTAAAAAAGTAAATTACTTTGGCGTGAAGATGATAAATGAAAAATTAAAGTAAATAAATGTATAGATATACTCAGTCAAATTACACCTGTTACTGGAACAAAGACAATAATTAGCTCTATACAGCTGGACTCTTAACAAAATATGACAAAATGTGTTCAGTTAAGTGATACCCTGCAGAGTCTGTCTAATGCTACCAACAATTTATTTCTTGGCTAAAGATACTGGGAAAAGTATGATTGCTGTTAGGATGGATTTTTAGGTTAGTTTTTTTTTTTTTTAAATTAGGAACAGCATGGTTTTATTTTAGATACTCTAATCAGATGGTGCTTGTTTGATCTCACTGCATGGATTTCCCGTTGGCATTACATTATGGCTGGTACACCTGTCAGGTACACACAGAGAAATATGTCAGGAACAGCAGCAAGACCAGAACTTGGACAGCAGCTTTTGCACTGACAAAGTTTTGCCCCCTTCCCCCCCGCCCCATTTTATTTCTTTTGCTTGAATGCCAAAAGACAGTTTCTGTCCATGACCTACCTTCCAATTCAGAAGTTTAGTTTGACAGATTGTTACAGGCTGGTTGTACCAGGAACCAAAATAAACCAAAGGATGCACTGCCCTTTCAAGAAAGAAAAAGAAATTTTCTTTCTCTCCCAAACTGGGTATCTTTTAAATTTAAACCTCTATAGTTTCTATCTGAGGTGTGCCTTGTGTTGTGTGTATATGTGAATTTAGCTACACAGTTTTTCTTTGCAATCCTCTTGCTGTTGCTTATTAAGTATTTAGCCCTTCCGTTCATCGTGTGTAACAAGGAGTCAGTGGTGTGCCCAGGGACTCGAAGGCCTGATGTAGCTTTTACTATTCTGTAATTTATCTTTCTTTTCACAGGCATCACGCTTTACAGCCAACCATATGGAGGAGCCTTGCTGGATGAGGACAAAATGTGAGCAAACTCTTAAAATATATAACAGCTTAAATGAGCAGGCAACTGAAACTGCTAATTCAATAAACGTGTGTTGCATGCAATAGATGTTGTGACTCAACAGATGCAATTTGGTTCCACTGACTGAAGCATGTTTTCTCTAATCTGGTGTTTATATGGAAAGTCTACTGTTTGTATCAGATATTTTTGTACTATTTAGTAGAGAAAAATACTGAATCTACACTGTCTGCACTTTACAAAGTGTTTGTGAGCCAATCGTGACGTTTTCAAGCAGGTTAACTTTTAAATTATCAAGTTTTTCAATTTTAGTTGTCTATGGAGGGGGAAATTCCCTGTGGTATTCAGACTTTCAACACATTTTGTGTTCTGTAACTCACATAGTTTTGTAACTTAGCATATCGTCTTGCCCCAATTCTGTAATTAGATGTTGACGGTGTACATACAGGTTGTTTGCAGCAGGATTAATGTTTTAATATCTAGTGTTGTTTTGGTAAGAAGCTGTCCTTGAAAATTTTGGGTTTGGTGAGGGTTCTTTTCTCCATTCTGGTTTTGTGATGCATTTTTGCTTTCTACCCTAGAATGGAGAATGTTCGTCAGTGTGGTGTAGCCCTATGCATCATGCTGGGTTTCTCTATCCTGACGGCTTCCATTGGAAGTGCCATAGTGAAAGACAGAGAAACTGGCACAAAACGCTTGCAGCACATCATGGGACTGGGTTACAAAACTTACTGGCTTAGCTAACTTCTGCTGCGATATGGTATGTGTTGTGGGGCAGCATGTGTTCAGGTGTAAATCTGTAACTAGTTTGTCATAAAGGAGCAAAAGGTCATAAGACCTTGGAATAAAATTTGAACTGTGCAGAGAAACAGCTCTTGGCTGTCATGTTAACAAGAACTAGGACAACATTCCTACTTTAATACTGTTTATAAAATTCTTTAAGGCAGTGATTGTGTTCTTCATTTCCGAAGTTGAACTGTATGGTAAATCATATGCTAACTTTTTAGGTACCTACACTATTTTGCAAATAAAAGTAAGCTGGCTAATCAACCTAGACACAGAGAATTTGCCACAAAGCATTTCATAGCAGGGGTTTCTGTGTTTTGAGTTGTCACTGCTAAAATCTTTTCAGATAATTGGAGAAGCCTGAAGAAAGTAGCTTTTATTTCTGGAAAGACATTAGAAAACATTACTAGTGAATTCACGTAGAATGGATGATCTAGATCAGAAATGGGTGAAATCTCTGTCTTGAACATTATTTTTCTCATACATTTCTACCATTGTTAGCATTACAAATAGTATTGTTTGCATGCAGTTCATTAATAAATCTCAAAGTTTTCTCTTATTAAAATACTACAGAAGTTTTTACTTTTCCCTAAATCTTACTGTTATAATCCAACATAGAGACAAGAATGCTGCTGAGACCTAAGTTTGGCAGGTTGGATTTAGGCCAGCATAGTTAAATTAAATAGGATTTTTTGCTTATCGTCTTCAAGCCTGAGAAGTTGATTTCTGTTCAGGCCAGTAAGCAAAGGAGAAGGGGGTGAAATAGAATTAATTTTTTCAAGTCACCTCTAGTCCCTAGTCACAGATTTGTCATAGACTGTGTAATGGAGCTCATCCGGATTCCGTTTAATCATGAATGCCACAAATTATTTTCAAATATCCATTTTAAAGGTAACTCTTCAAAGACTAAAATTAATAATTTCTCCATCTACATGTGTGTTGACTCTTTGGTGAGAATTTTAAATTAGGTAATCTACTTCTGGGAGAAGGGTAGAATTACTGGGATTTAAAAAAAACTGTTGGTGCTGTTTGGTTCCCAAAGAGGGTGTTTTGGATTGGGAGAATGATTTCAGAGGCAATAGTGAACAACTGGAGTGACCTCGATTATTCAAATGTAAAAGGATTCCATTCCCCATAGAAAAGACACAAACTTTCTTCACCTTGCTGAATGCTCTGGGTCATGGAAGCAAAAGCTGGGATCTAGCATAAGCAACACAAACATGAGCTAGCCTGGTGAGGAGCGGAGATTTTTGGCACACTCTTTGCTGTCATTCAGACTATTTTAGATCTGAAACAGAGCTTCACCCATTCATGCTTGAAATCAGGATTTTTACACTTGAGCACATTTGAAGTAAGAGCACATTTCTCCAAGTGTTATTTACTTGGTCAGTCAATCTTTGTATTCCTTTTTCTGCTGTGTCGGATAAGAGGGCTTGGTTAAAAACTCGGTCCTTCATCATTCAGTTTCTCCTTGTGCAGCAAAGTCAGCTCCTCATTACTTTCTGCCAATCTCTTTCTTTCAAAATATTCTCAATAATTCAGCACAGTACGGCATGATCAATCATGATCTGGGAAAGAACAGATACTGCTTTAAATGCTAATTGTGCTGTGGATCATTTAGGGACACTGAATACATGAATATATGAAATGTCAAATTTGAAATCCCTCTACATATTTTAAGTATTTGAGGCTGTGTCCTGTATTATTGCTAGCATAATCTTTATTAGACCTGCAGAAGTATTTGATTTGTGAAAGTGCTGTAATGAGAATCAGGCTGTTCTTACTGTGTTTATACATGTGAATACACTTTACTACGCTCAACATATGGAAAACCTGCAAGTGCAAATTAAAAAATTAAAAAATTAAAAGAATTTTCATGATGCTGAGGTGTTTTGTTCAGGTTAAGCTTGTGTCACCGGAGGGGTAAATTTAAGTTTATATTAGTTGTGCATGCTTAACTTCTCTAACATCCCGGGCTTTCAGGTAAGTTTTCTAATAGAATTTAATGTTTAAGTCACTTATTTCTAAAAAAAAAAAAAAAAGTCCCAAGTCTGCTGAAATGTACTGGGACTCAGACTTTTGGTGACTTCTCTATCAGATTTTATAAATGGCTCCAGGGTAACTGAAACCTACATCTGTAGCATGGTGTGGTATTTTTATATGGCACTGTACACTGCAAAGATGAGAACATTACATCTGTCTATATTTCACTTCATCACTCGTAAAATATGTCTGTCTTCCCATTGGCAAAGAAACAATACCCTCTGGTTTAATTTTGAGTTGGTTTTTCATTGTACTCCAGTGTGAAAGTCAAATGTTAACGGGAAAGATGTTGTTCATCTTCACTGAAGATTTAGCTAGACTTTGATTTGCTGCCTTTATTGCAGTTGCATCTCAGAATCTCAGTGATATTAGAATAAGGTTAAATATTATATAAGCAGAGATTGAGACTGCCTCTGCCCTAATGAGCTCAGCTTCAGTTCACAGAGCGGGCAGATATTGAGAACAGTACCAAGCACAGATTTTCACATCTTGCCACCGCTAGTTGCAAGCATAACCTATCTCTCAAATACTTGGATATAAATCCCCTGTACCCAATTCTCCCCCCACTTAAGTATTTGGTTACCATTATGTCAAGAAACTAAACGGAGAAACCGCTTTCCCTGTTGCCTAATGAGTGTAACTCTTCTAAATATTATGTCTGTTCCCATTAAAAGTTGCCATTTGCTTCATCAGCACACATGGTCCTTCATTAAAGTCTCTTTTAAAATAGTATCCCTACTATTCTCCTATGGCTGAAGCACCAATCAGTGAAGCTGCTATTTCTGAATCCAAGACTCTGTATTCACAGTATAATTTGATGTTTTGGAGGAATAGTCCCATATGGACTCATTATCTGGAAGAGCTAGCTTGTTATTGGAAAGGTCAATAGAAATGGAATTAAGGGGAATATTCTACAGCAGGACTTTATTTTTCCAGGCTGTTTCATATGTATATGTGTAAGAGGGGCAGGTTCACAGCAAGTGTGGACTATGAAATCTCAGAGCTCTTCTGCCTAATTCTTCCTAATTTATGGTGTAATTATATTGTAAATATGGAAAAGTTAATTTGTAGAGCCCTTCTATGCTAATTTAGACAAGCCAGTAAGAGATGCTTACCTGCTAAGTACCTTTTTCTTCTGTTTCTAGCTGTTTTACATGGTTCCAGTCACTCTGTGCATTGGTGTCATTACTGCCTTCCAGCTATCAGCCTTCACTTTCCAAAAGAACTTGGCAGCCACTGTTCTCCTGCTGATACTCTTTGGGTATGTGATTGGAAATGCTACTATGGAATTATAGCCTGTAAGAAACAAACAGAAATCTTTAAACTTGGTTTGTACCTGCTGCTGGATGCATGATTTTTTGTCTTTGGAAATGATTATGATTCAGCAAAAGATAGTGAGAAAACAGGCTGAAACATGAGTTCAAAAGTTCCACTTGAAAGGTGAAGAAAGATTTGCTCACACACTTAAAAAATAAAAGCTTTTTTTTTAAAAAAAAAGGACTGCAAATATCTCAGAAAATACTTGGTCTGTATAAAAAGAATCTGCTGTTAGAAATTGATTGTATGTTATCTTCCAGAAGACGAGGCAATAACAACATAGCCAGGTGAGAATTTCAGCACTTAGCTGTGCAGAATGTCATCAAGAAGGTAAAGAACAGCTATCTTTTATTACAGCTCTACCCATTTTCTGTAATTCTGTAATTTTACATAGCTCCAGGAATTTACATTTCCAATGAGAGAATTCTGTCCAGTGTGGAGTGCTAGGCTGGTTGGAGATTTGTCTCCATGTGTTGCACCATGAAAAAGGAAGGTCCTCCTGTAGCACCCTCTTTCTTAGTTTCACATGCAAAAAACAGTGCAAAAAGTTAAAATAACTGGTTGAAAAAGGGATTAATTTCTCTGTAGAAATAAGGCTGTTGAGCCCTGGCTTCAATGAAACTAATGATCTGTCTATTCCCTTCTTTTAACTCTTACTACACACAGTCCCAGTTGATGCTGACGATGAATAGTTACATGATAAACATCCCGAGAAGTTTCTTCCTTAAACAATGAAATGTTGATGTCTTTGTAGGGGAGAATGCATATTTTATGACACAGGTATTTGGATAATGAAATGTAACTGCTTTATGCGAGAATCACAGGGATGTGAAGTAGAAAGAGACTTCTGCAAGGTCAGAACAATGTTCCATTCCAGAAAGACTATCAGATAAAAACTTCAAAAAAACAAAACCTTGCTGTATTTCATTATGAAACTGTTTTCAGGATGCCATGCTTCCAGCAGTGCCTTTTTCTGAAAACTGTTTCAGAATCTTCATAGTTAGTATTCTTTGAAATTCCAGCTTAAATTTATTTGGAGCCATACTTCATAATTCTCCCTCATCTTCTGCAAGCCCAAGCAAGAAAAGTCCTCTATTGGATAGAGGCTGTCCCATTTCCCGGATAATTCTAATTATAATTTTTCCCTAGAACTCCAGTCTGAACTCATCTTTCGAGGGCATGACTGGCCAGACTAGTATGTAATAATCTAGAGGGCTTTAAAACTGATTTCCTTTAAAAAATGTAATAGTCTCTTAACTAAATGCATTTTATTCCTCTTTTAGCTGATAGCAAAAGTGTTTTATAGTGCAATGGCTCAAGCACTTTTATCTCAAAATGCCGAATCCAGGAAACTTTGATACTTACAAAATAACATATTATAACTGTAGGTGAAGGAAAAGAGAGTTAGGATTGAAATGTAGGCAGGACTGGCAGCTACTTTAAAGGCTGCTTTTGAACATTGTACAATTTTAGTATTCTGAAAGTCTTATTAATTTCTTAGTGGCTACAGGCAAACAAATTTTGCTTTCATTACAGAAGAGTAACAGCACTCTAAATCATATCTCTTTCCTGAGCTCTTTCCAAGGATGGACTTGTATTTATGGTGTTGTAGCTCAAAGCAAAACTTAGAATAGTGATTTTGGTATATGCATGAAGGGAAGTAAATATTATATAATTCAAACGGATTAAACAGGACGCTGAAAAGTATAGGCTGATCTTGAATATTTAAAATCTTTGAGACCCAAACATTAAGTCATTTAACTTTTATCTTCCTATAAACTGTGGATAACGTCATCATTGCTTCACACCGGAATTGAAAAATTGCTTTCTTAAAGGATTTTGGCATTCTTAGATGAAAAAAAGTTCATCTGTAAAGTACACAATACTGAATTTAAAAGGGAATTTTATAGTTCATAAACTAAGCTACTGTTTAATGCAATGAAAAAGTGGATTCACAAATTTTTGACTAGTTCCTCTTGCATCAAACTCACTATTAAAACAATTATATATACATGTACTAACACTATATAAGAAATATATATACACTTACATATACATCTATATACTTATCGTCGTTCCATGATGTATGAGGTTACCTCTGTTCCTGCAGTCTATATAATCTTTTCTTGATAGATATGTCTTGCACTCTGTCGAATAGAAAAGAAATTTCCTTTGCTTAACATTTGTGCTCATAAAATTCCTGGGCATTTTTTTGGTTTGACTAGACACATTTTATTCTTTATTAAAAAAATATGACTACTCCATATTTCGTTAGGCATCATTTGACTTGCCAGAATGGAAGATGCCTTTCCTGCTCCTTTAAGGATTTGCACTGAAAATGGTGTAGCCATGAACATGCTGTGTTATCATCACTGTGCTATGAAGTAATGTTTTTAATGGTTACAGGTTTTCTGGAAAATTTCAGTTCTCAGATATCATTGTCAAAAATATTAGTTCAAAGTTCATTGATTCCTCTTCTTTTTATTTTTTTAGTTTTTCTTTCCTTTTTTCTCCCCCTCTTTGCTCACTCACTCCAGTATTCTTTTTCCTTTTAAAACCTGTAAGAATACCTGATTGCTCAGAATCCACGATTTAAGCTTCAAATACTTAGTTTTAATTTTATCGCCATGTAGGAGGCTTGTTAAGATGCATGGTTTTGTAGTCATTCATAAATCAGGGTTGTGAGCTTTCTGAAACAGTGAAAGTAAATATACACCATAGATATATGTAAAAATGGATCATATCTGCACATCACATGGAAGAAGCTGTTTTTACTTCTAGAGAATCATAAGGCAATTTGATAAAGAAATATATGCAAAATATGTGCTTTTATCTTAATTCGTTGAAAGAGTTGTTTGCAGATTTTTAAAATGAATAACTTTTTTTTTTAAAATATGATAACTGTTTCTCCCCATCCCCCCTGAGACCAAAACATAACTTATTTGTGATCATTTTGTTTCTTTCAACTTTCAGATATGAAACTTTACCATGGATGTATCTTGTATCCAGATTCTTCTCAAGTTCAGATGTAGCTTTTATTTCTTACATCTCCTTAAATTTTGTGTTTGGCCTGTGTACCATGCTGGTGACTCTCCTACCTCGTTTGTTAGCTATAGTTTCCAAAGTACAGGTCAGTATAAAACCATTGCTTTATGTTACTGATAAGCGAGATGTATGCACACATATGCTGAGTGTATATATTTGTGTACATATATATGTTTACATATATGCAGAGACCAGATTTTTTTCCAGCAAACTTACATTAATGATTTTTCTGTCCTTGTGTATACACTATTGCTTGTTACCATCTTGAATTTTAACTTGTTTATAAAATATTTTTTTTAAATTTACACTGTAATAATGGAAAAACAGTGTTAATTGAAACCTTGACATTTTCCAGACCATTAAATTGTAATTGGCAAATAATGGGAGCTTTTCTGGTCCAATGGATAGATTATATGTGTTGTAAAATATGTTTGAATAATATTGACATAAGAGATAAACCTCAGATTACTGGGATCTCTAATGTACTGTATGAATTGAAATATGCATTCTCACTCCATGTATGTAATTTTCATTAGTCATAATGGTAATTAAGCAAGTTGATAAAGAAGAGATCCAGAATGTGTATGAATGCATGAGGTCAAAAATCTGATGACTGAAGGGAAATCTGGATTACATGTCACTGAAGTTTGGAGACAGATTTGGGGTTGTCTTTGGTTTAATTTAGTGATTTAGAATTAGTAGCACTCAAATATTAGATTTTTTTTTTTAAAAAGAGAATGATCATGACCACATATCCTTTCTTACTGTCTGTGAATTTCAACTAAAATTAGAATCCCATGGCCCTAGGCACAAAATAGAATAATTCCCCAAAGTACTTCACAATAAGCTCTTCTTGTTCACCTTGATTGAAATTTGAATGCTGTATCCTGCTTTGCTAGTGTTCTTAATAGTCTATTGGAGTAAATAAAACTTTTTCCTTTTTTTTTTGCTAAATCTTAATACAGAGTTTTCAGAACATCTACAGTATCCTCAAATGGGCGTTTCTCATATTCCCACAATTTTGCTTAGGCCAGGGTTTAATAGAGCTTTCATACAATCAAATCAAGTTTGACCTGAACAGCAACTTTGGAATAGATTCATATGTGAACCCTTTTGAGATAAATTTCCTGGGCTGGATTTTTGTGGAAATGGCTCTGCAAGGAACACTACTTCTTCTTTTACGGCTTTTCCTTCATTGGGATCTCCTCCAGAAACAAAGGTGTGTTGTCATATGCATTCTGCCATAGTGGACATGGAATAAATTTTTTAAAAAAGAAAATGGTGGATTCCTTTGAACAGCTGAAGATAAATACTCTGATAACTTGGCATACTGAATTAGTGGAAAGTGCAGGAAAAAAATAGTAGTAATTCTCTTTCTCTTAGATTCTACTAAGATTGGGTTACCAAGCTTTAAGGATTGCAAGAAGAGAAATAGAGCTGTGCAAAGTACAACAATGTCCAATTTGCCATGTGCATTTTTTATTGTCTTCTGTTTTAGGGGTCAGTGTTCAATTAACAGCATGGTCGGCCCTTCAGAAGATGTTGATGTAGAAATGGAGCGTCAGCGACTCTCTGGTGGAAGAACTAGTAATGATGTCCTTCTCATGTACAACCTCAGGAAGAGTTATGGAGGTTTCAGTAAGAGGAACATGGCTGTGGAAAGCATAAGCTTGGGAATACCTAGGGGAGAGGTAAAGAGGTCCTTTTTTCCCTTTCAGAAAATAACCCTGTGCAATTGTTAAGGCATACTCAGGCTGTCTGTAATCAAAGATCTGTAAACAGACGCAGAACAATTTCAGGTGTTGCAATTTCTGAAAATCAGTAACTGAATGAAATCAGAGGCTCTGGTGGTGTTCAATAAGCAACTGTCACTTATTTAGTTAACAGATTCATCAGAGGGACATAGTGATAGGCTGCCGCTTGTATATCGGTTGTTGGGTAGCAGGGGTAACCAGAAGGATGTTATTCCTCATTAAAGCTGATTTATCAGTAAGAAAGTTCATGAAATGACCCTTTTAAAAGTTTGAAGAGCTATAAATACGCAATATGCATCCTGTCCTAGCTTGAGCATATATTCATTGTAGCTAGGGGCCTGAATTAACTGCTCAGAGTCAGTGTTTATCCTGGCTGTGCAGTGTTCATTTACTTGGACAGACTGAAGCAGCTCATTGAAACTGAGAAATGCTGACTAGTAGTATGGCTTCTCAAACAGAAATTGAGATCCTCAGATTCAACTATAGCATTTATTAATAACACATATAAATAATGGATTTAGTTACTGGGTGGGATTTTAAGTGGAGGGCCTGGATCTTAAACAGGTCCCTTTTAGGAATTAGGTGGTAAACAAATAATCATACATATGGGTGTTTTTTAAAACTTATTTACCATGGGAAAGAGAGCTTGCACCTACAGTATATCTATATACAGTAGCTTACATGTGAAAGGAAATATGAAAAATGGAGAAACTGTCAAAGATTTGATATGACTTATTTCTTACAGCATAGCAGACTGACTGTATTTGCCTCTTCTTTTATTTATTTATTTTTTTTTAAATCTCTGTTAGTGTTTTGGACTCCTGGGAACAAATGGAGCTGGGAAAAGTACAACATTTAAGATGCTGACTGGAGATACTATCCCATCTGCAGGACGTGCTGTTATTAGGACTCCTACAGGGTAAATAACACAGGGCTTGATCAGAATAGTGCTAATTGATAATGCAAATGATCAAAGACTCAGCACGTCTTCAGTCCTTTATACTATACTCTAAGGACCTGTTTTGTTCCCTTTTAAATGTAGAGTGCTTTATTGCTGTTAAGTCTCTGCAGGAAAGCATTTTGGCATTATTTAATTCTGTCTGACAACTCTGTTAATTGAGAATAAACTTGCCTGGTACCAAAAGAGAAGCCTCTAGGAAGTCTTAACATACAACCTTTTAAAATCGTAACAAAAATCTTAACATACGGTATGTACAGATGCATGGACATATATTCCCCGTATTCATGTCACACTGAAATGTTTCCAGGCTTAGGTTTATGAGTAGTGCTTCAAGCTGATAAATTTAAAATGTTTTCTGATACTTCTGTTCTCCAGAGTCATCAATTACTTGATCAATATGCCATATAATTAGGATAGGAAATAGTGTTGGTAATACTGAGGTTAACTTTGATGGAGTGATAAGTGGAACTTTTGGGTTCAATGTAACCAAAATTTACCATTTTTCTCAGTAAAACTGGAGAGAAAGTAATGTTCTGATTTAGTCAAGCCAAAGTAAAGTGTATATGCATGTATACAAGTATCTTCTGGGGTAGTTAAGCATTTAAAAAAATATCTTTTCCTAAATGATGCCTATTCAAAGCATGTGTTTTGCAGAAGGGCAAGTGAAGGGTTTAATTCTGATGACTCCAGAGCTGAAAACAGTACTCCTGGTGGGGTCTCATGAGAGTGGAGTAGAGGGGTAGAATCACTTTCTACCTTCTGATCATACTGTTTTTGATGCAACCCAGAATAGTGTTGGCTTTCTGGGCCACAAGCACGTATTGACAGCTTGTGCTGAGCTTTTCATCAACAAATACTACCAAGCCTTTCTCCTCAGGTCTTCTTTCTCTGTTTCTGCTCAGTCTCTGCTCAGTCTGTATCCAAGCTCTGCTCAGTTTCTATCCTGTCTCTGCTCAGTCTGTATCAGTGTTTTGAATTGCCTCATGTACAGTACTATACACTTGGCTTTGTTGAACTTCATGAGGTTTGCACAGTCCCAACATTCCAGCCTGCCAAGGGCCCTCTGGATGAGATCCCTCCCCACCAGTGTGTTGTCCTCACTACGCAGCTTAGCGTTGTTGGCAAACTTGCTGAGGATGCACTCAATCCCACTGTTCATGTTGCCAATAAAGATGTTAAACAATGCTGGTCCCAATACCAACCCTAGAGGAACACCACTCATCACTGGTGTCCAGTTGGAGTGAAAAGTAGAATTTTGGGATGTTAACCTAAAGCATCTTGCAGGTACGTAGGGTGTTCAGGGAGCTCATGCTAGATTCTCAGAGAAAAATGTACTTCAAAGAGGCAGCTGTCTTTTGAGCAGGGCAGAGAAGCAGGTTCGGAATATCTTCAAGTCATTCTAAAGGATTTGTTGGCCTTTAGGTTGTTTATTGAATGCTTAATACCACAAAAAGGAGATTATTCCTAATAACCTGAGTGAAAACTTTGTCTCTTTTCCTAAATAGAGCTTAGTAAAATGCATAAAAGCTAGATGTTATGTAATAGTCTTTAATATCATCGAGATTCATAAGACTGGGAATTAAGTTGGAATGTTTATTAAATACTAGAGCCACTTCAGCTCTTCTGCAAATCGGGGTTTCTGTGTATTCTTCTTGATGGAAGAATTCTTCTGGGGAAGGGAAAGCTTCTAATTTGTTTTAATTAAGGTTTTCTCTTTTGTTATACACTACAATTTAAATAGGTATTTTAAATGTACTATGTGCCTAAAATTTGTATCTTACTATTTCCATGGCAAAAACACATTTATAGTATACAAAATCTTCCAAAACCCTGCATTTTTAAATTTCCATACCCTTCAACAGAAAAATGTTTATATTCAGGTTCTAGCCATTGCAATCCCCTTCTGGTTACAACTGTGATGTGATACAGATAGACCAGTAAGAGAAATAAAATGAATATGTGACCAACCACAGCCAATATTATGAGGACAATAGCAAAATGCCATCCACAGGGATTTAGCCTGTTTTATTATTTTGTGTCCCTCATTAATGTCACCATTATCAGTGACATATCTCTCCAAATAAAACAGAAAAATAATTATATCTGGAGGACTTGTCTCCATTTTAGAGATATTTGCAACTCAATTATTAAAAAGTTCCAAAGGAAGAAGCAACATTGAAACAGTTACTTTGGAAGATGTGGAAATAAAATACTGATACTGAAGTACCAGCAGTCCCTCTCACAGGGCAGAAATATGAAAAGCAGAAAGGAAGATGACTAGGGAATATTTTAATAACATTTGCTCACCTGTATTTGTAAAGTATCAGACATTATAAGACATTATCAGACTCTGACTTTTGAACAACATTCCTGCAAAGGAGTTGTCAAGCTTAAATGTGTACAGTAGTTAACTGTGTGGTCAGCTTGACATTTAGAAGGGTTTTCTGTGTTCTATATAGCACTTAAAGAGTGCAAATGTACCCAAACTGTCTTACACTTAGCTCCTCTGCCGTAACTAGATTGTCACCAGTGCATGAGCTGGCTCAATGAAAGCCGGCGTATAAAACCTAAACATTTCTGTAGTTACATTTTTTCTGTCAAATAACTTCAAGAAATAAGGTCTGTATTTATGTACCGAGAAAAGCTGACACTTAAAGTGGTAAAGCAAAGGAGAACAAAATGAGCCCTGGTAGTCTTTGAATCTCACTGGGCTGATGTATTAGCAGGTAGCGTGTATCTGCTCTGCTTGTTTTTTTTTTTTTTATTCTTTCTTTTTTGAGTGTTCTTTGGTCATTCTTTGTTTTCTTCCCTGTTCCGTACTTGTGTCTAAACTTTCTTCAGTGACTCTGTGTCATAAAGTCTCCCTCATCTGAGGAGAGCTAAACAACTTGGAAGGGAGTGTCAAAATCCTTTTAAGTATCATGTCAAAATACTGAATGATGTGACTAGTAGCTTGTTTGATTTTTTTGGCATACTTTGTTTTGCAGCCTTTGCCATTGTAGTTTGCTGAATAGAGTTAACTTCATATTTAGAGTGTAATCTCACTTGTAGTGGGGTGCATAGACAAAGAAATAGATAAACTGGGTGTTGTCTTGGTCATAAGTTGCCCCACTGAGGTCTGAAGCATTTGGCAGTCTTCCTCATGTAATTAATTTATCATCTCCCATAAATTTCTATCTTCTGCATAGAGGGATCCTCCATGACAGCAACTCCCTATCCTATTTGAATTGTCAATCATCTCAGTTGCTCGATTACAAAGTCATAGGACCAAAGAACTGCCCTTCAAAGAGGAGAAAGTAAAATAATTCTTTGTAGTTCGAAGTTGGAGTCTTTTGATAGTTATGATATTCAACTTGATAAATAATTGAAAATGTAATTCAAGTAGCTTTACTTGAAAAGCAGAATAAATTTGCATCAATATAATGGCTGAGATAGCTGTTGTTGCACTGTATATCAGTATAATTTGTTTAATTATAACTAAGCTATAGTTACATTAATTATATTTTAACCTTGATTTTTTTATAATGTTAATTGTGCATTAGTATGCACTGAATTGAATGTGTAGTAAAGTAGTACAATGGAATGTCTAACCACTTTTTCAATTTGTAAATTTATATTGCATTGTGGCTAATTAATGGAATTTATCTCTCTACAGAAGCCATTGCAAGTGCCATATATATCACTGCCTATATTTTAACTGCATCCAAAAACTGCAGAAATAGCACCCAGAAGTGAAGCAAAGTGCACATTACAGTCAATAATGAAATGATTTTTCAAAAAACAGCCATAAGGCTGATTTTGAGGATATTAATTTGTCTCTGAACTTAAAACTGAGATGTATCCCACAGCTACCTATGAGCTATATTACTGCTAACTACTCTTAACAACTAAGAACCACATCTAGTCTTTGCAATAACCAGCCTTGCAGCCTGCAAACTACAGGTCCAGTTCAGGCAGGAGAAGGCAACGTGTTTTGTCCAAGATCAGTCTTGCCTTTTCCAGTGTTTTGATTTCTTTTCGGTGCCAGAAAGGCTTTCTGACTGGAGGGGCCCAGGCCACCTCAGTGTAGCCTTCAGGGCTGGACTCAGATTCAAGGGGTTACTTTCAACACATAGAAGAAATAGATCAATGTAAAAGGCCTTTAAAAATCAGTGGAGGAATAACTTTGACTCAAAAATATTAACTGCTCTGAGTTTGGTTTATTCTTCACAGCAAGTCTGTCAGGTTTCTTTCATCAAGATTAGTACTCCAAATTTATGGAAGCCTCCTTGAGTCCTGAAATTTTTTCAGGTTGAGTTGCACCAAAACTTCATGATTCTTATTGTATAAAAGGAGACCAAAGCATCTAGAAAGGGATGGGATACAATATATTCCATGGGTCAAGTGCTGGACTGTGCTATTTTTCTTAAGGAAAAAGCCACATGTTCTATTGGCCTTTTTCAAAAGTGTACTAGAAATGTAATTTTTGAAATTAAACCCCCCGAATTTAACATATGAGGTTTTAAGGGTACGTTCTGTTGGTTGTGTCTGTTTCAGCTGTACCACCACTTCAAAGGAAAAGTTAAAGAGTAGGTGGAAGTATTGACTGAACATAACTATATAGCCTAGAAATGAAGTCTTCACTACAAGGAGAAAACTCATGTTCCATGTTCTGTGTCTTAACTTTATCAGGATATATAACCAAAATAACTAACAAAATTTAAATATAAGAATTACTCAATGTTTTTACAATCATATGGAAAATCATGTATCAGTGTGAAGTCTGGTTTTCTGCCTGCAGTTTTTAGATATTACACTGGAATTTATTGTGTCTACATCACTGTGGCAAAGAGGCTGAGAAGAGTTGGCATCTGTACTTATATGTTCTTCTTCTATTTGTTTATAAAACAAGCTGATTTTTTTTTCTTGCTGTATGTCCTATTTTTTATATGAATGGCCTAATGAGAAATGCTAGCATGTTGATGATAAAAGGGCAGAAAACGAGTGTTTTCTCTAGCTTGTGTTGAAAAAAATAAATCAATCAGCACTTTGCTGTATGCTGACCTATATTTCACAAGACAGTAAAAAATATATTTCCAACTTGATTCTGATTACATCATATATGAAGATGTTGGTTAAGGAAGAAATTTCATGAACGGTATCAAAGTAAAAATAAAAAGGAAAAGCATTTACAGTGTATCATTTAGTGAAAAGGTTCTCTGGTATCTTGCCATCAGTACTTGAAACATTCATCTCATTTAGACCCATGAAAATTAAATCTGAGAGATAAATAGTTTCAAGGAAAATCAATTTCCAGAGATGAGGAAAATTTTCTATTGTAATATATGTACTATAATTAAAAATTATGCTGTGTTGTTCTTTCATCTTTTCTTTCAGTATGCAGAAAAAGCTTAGGACCAGGCTAAACAAAACTGAAGAATGATCTCCAGCTTTTTGATTTGGAAATCAAGTGATATTTCTGAGGCAAGAATAGGCATTGTACTATATACACTGAAACAAATCCCAGTAAAAGACCAGAATCCTCACATGGCTATTTTTTTTTCCTCCTTCTAGTCAGATTGTTTTCTGCTTTGACAGACACAGAGATGGAAAAAAAAGGTCCTTGAGGTTTTTATTTTTCAAATTCATTAGAATCTCTTTATTAATAGGGATTCTTTAAGAGTTCAAGGTCAGCATTAATGGATAAAGTTTCAAGACAGTGCCAGATTGAGCAAGAATATTAAATGATATGTTCTCTCTGTATTCGTCCTTTATGAAAGCTAAAGGTCACTGGGTGGGATATTCTTCATCCAGGGCTGTGTGTTTTGTAGGAGGCACAACACTAAAATTGTATCTATATAGTTAGCACTGAGGAAACTGACATGTTTTTATTTTCTGATGCAAACTGAGCAACCTTCTGTCTACCATAGTTCTGGCTAAAGAACAAGAGATGTCTGCTATCAGTTTGCAGCCATGCATATTTATTTTTTGTTCTTCATGGTATGGACCCATTCCAGGTTGGATATATCTATCCAGCCACAGGGTTCTTGCTGAGTAAATGTCCCCAAAATTACCCCTAAGTGTGATTTGTTCTCTTGTGGATGAACTTGGCGTGTTACCAGCAGCCCAGTCTCTTGTTTCTCCAAAGGCAGCAACTGCACCGCAAGGAAACCTTGTTAGTGTGAATTTTACCAGTGAAACAAACTTCAGAGACTTCTCACCATGTTGAGCAGAATCTAGATTGCATTTCACTGTGCATGGTTTTTCATTATGTTAGAGTTCATTAAAGAAGTAATTCACTGCTTCTGACAGGTTATGCAAAAAAGATAGCATGAATCAATCTGTATCTTATGCTAAAGATGACTATAAATAATTTGATGTAAGTATGGCTGCAAACTGAGCTGGTAATAATAATTCTGTACATACTTCATTTTAAATAACCTGTAAGTGGATATAAATTAATGAGGAAATGCATTTCTGGCATTCACTTTCCCCTTTTGTTTATTGCAAAGTTTGTCTGCAGAGGTTCTACAGGCAGTTAAGTTCCTTAGCACCATCCAAACTTACAAAGATACTAATATTTTGTAACTTTGCCATTAAAAAAACAAAGGAACATTCTAATTAGTCCCCAGAAATGTTCATCATAATCACGCTAATTTATCTTTTGTTAGCATTAAAATATATTTGATGCTGTGGTTCAATGTATAAAATGCAGAGTTTTTGTTTTCTTTTTCTCACCATATTTCTGAATCTTGTTAACAGGAGATACGTATTTATATTTTCACTAGTGCTGGTATTTGTAGATCCTGCATTTAATACACTTACTTTGTGTCTAAATGATTAATCATATATTTGGTTCTCTTAACCAGAAGCATAGAGAACCACTAAGAGGAGAGCTATTCTGTTACTCAGAACATTTAAAAAAAAAATTCTTTCAAAGCTCAATTTTTTTATTATTAAGTGTCTTAATTTTGACAGGTCTCTTCTGTACATGTAAATCAGCATCACCGAATGTTGAATTAGATGTTGGAATAAATAGGATAGATTTAGTGTCATTATGGATAATGAGACACCCTTGCAATCAAGCTTGCTTCTTAGCAGTGAATGTAATTTCAAGTACTGCTGTACAGCTACAATGTGATGGCCAACGTCTCTTATGTCAGGATATTTTTTTTTTTCATGTATTGTCTTTTAACCTACTAGGCTTCAATATTCTGTGTTATATCTCACTCTTCTGTTTGGAGAATGCATGCATGCACATGTGTGTGCAGCACTGACACACAAGGAATACACAGCAACATTTCCCTACCTCTCAGCTACCGCCCCTTTGATTTGTGATTCATTCAGTATGGGTTTGAAATGTCTCCTTACAGCAGGGTCTCCCAAAGATCAAAGGAAGGTAGAGCTGGTAAGAATTCTCATAGGTCTGTCCTCCTGTGGTGTCATCTGTTCACACTGACACACACACACTGTTAGAATAACCATGGTGCTAATCTCACGGGGACAAAAAAGGGTACATTGCATGTGTGGGTGGTACTATGGTAAGTGATCACAGCAAAGAAATTCAAATTCATTTACCGATGGAGCTGAGGGTAAGGGTATTTGTCTTGAAAACTCTATCCCGAGGCGGGAAACAACATTCAAGTCTCTTGCTTTTTCTTTAAACGGGTCTGAAATGGATATACTCTCTGCCAGCTCTGAAGGCATTCTCATTGGTTACTGTCCACAGCAAGATGCCCTGGATGAGCTTTTAACAGGTTGGGAGCACCTTTATTATTACTGCACACTGCGTGGAATTCCGAAACAGAATATCCAGAAGGTAGCTACTATCCAGAACAGATTTGCAAGGATAGCTGAGGCCAGCTTGGGCTGTGGAGTTTATAAAACCATTGTCCTTGGGTTTTTTTTTAAATGAGAGAATATCTAATATTTCCTCTTAACAGCTTAAAAACTAAGACTTTTTCATTTATATGACTTTATTTAAACAATATGATGTGAGTTTTTTCGTGTCTGTTATGCCAGTTCAAAACACAATAATGACAGTGAGGACAGTAAAATGATATGCAAATGAAATCTCAGGTAAAAAAATAATCTAAAGGAAATGCAATTTATGAATGGTTCAACACCTTCATTGTCACACTTGTAGAAGTGGGAGTGAATACCATGTGTTCCAAGTTGTGTACGTCTGAAAAACCTTTTTCTTCAGAGATGAGTTTAAACTCTGAAAGACTTAAAAATTGTTGGATAATTATGTAAAAATAAAACAAACATCTGGTTTCTGGGATGGCAGATGTCAGCACTCTGCTAGTAAATATCTGAAACCTCACAAGATGGTGGCTGCATTCTAACTGTGTGGTGGGAGCAGTCCCTTAAATATTCCAGCTGCCATGCCAGGGCTTTTCAAGGAGAAGAGTCAAAACCCATGTCAGAAAATGCTTTTGGAACAAAATCTGTGAATGTCACTGAAAGGTTTTGAATTTACAGATACAGATGTAGCTTCGCTGGCCAACAAACAGTGTTCTTTTTCTGGAATGGGGCAATCAGTCAGCCATTATGAGAAATTAATTACGAATTGGATATAGTGTAAAATGTAGGGGTTTTCTTCCATCTCTGCCGATGCAAGTTTCTGATCTGACTTGGACTTGGGCAGCTCAGTCTCTTGTGCTTTATTAATGTGAGGTAACTGGATTGTGATATGAAATTGGTGTCTGTCATTTCTTGCTGTGTAGATAGGTTCCATGTATTTTCTATGGCCATAGACTTGTCCTTGTAACCTCCAGAATGCTGCCTGTTACCTTACTTTTTCCCTTTTTCCAGAAGCAAATCTGCATATAACTGGAATATTTTTTCTACCTACCCAGCATTCTCCTGGCTACTGCCTCGGGATCGGCTAAGTTGTTTTACATTTGGTTCCTTGTCTGTATGTGAGAGGGCTGGCTTCTGGTTCTTCGCAGGTCTTTGTTTTTTGTGGTTTTTTTTTTTGTTTGTTTGTTTGTTTGTTCTTCTCCAGCACCTTGGTACTATTCCACAAAAAGGGTATGATTCCTGCAGTAGGACATTGAGTGTTCGGAAAGAACTGCCATCGTGTCCAAATAACAACATCAGGATAGACAATATTTTGAAGCTTTCCTCTCTTGTCATAATCATTTGAGTGTTTCTAGATGAGAGACTGGGGAAAACAAAATATTTTTACAGGTTTTGCTCCTTGAGCAGTATCCTGCCTGGCTAAACTTTTAACTGTCTGTTTTAACAGTACATTTCTTGCAGGCTGCTTAGTTCATTCATCATTCAGTTTTTTATTTAGTTGTTTGCTCTTCATAACTTATTGGAGGTTTTTTTTGCTTCTGAGTATTAGCAGAGTACTGAAAATCTGAGTGTTTCCCTTGATCAAAAGGAAATATATTAAGAGATAATTGTTATTGCATTAAACTCCTCAACTATAATTACCTTTTTTCCCCATGTACTGGCAGCTCTTTTCTAACAGTTTGGGCTGAAAGCCCATCATATCTAACATCTGTTATCATGGCACTTTAATAGACATCAGATTCTAGCATCTCCTCTATAGCTTTGTAGTACTTAAAAAGGATGATGTTAAATATCCACGCATCTTACATATGTTAGTGAATGCTTTTGACCTTAAGTGTAATTTAAAACAGGAATCAGTTTGATTCTTTAATTATTCAGCAGGGCTCTTAAAATGCTCTAAACATGGCTTTTAAGCTTTTCTGTCTTGCAATTTTCATAAGAAAAGGCAATATATTCTTGAAATGTATATGTCCAAATGGTACACTCTGTGCTATAAATGAAGCAGGTTTTAAAACACCTTAAGAATGGAAATTTTAGAAGCACCTGAATGGTAGGAGTACATACTTTTAATTAAATTTTGTGGGACATGTACTTTGTGTCATACTCAGAGAGTGTTACTGTCAGCAAGCTCACTCCAGGCTATAGAGCACTCCCCATTTGTCATGAGGCTGAAGCTCATAAACCCAGGCAGGTAGTCATCCTCTGCAGGAGAAATGGAGTAGGAATGAGCCTATCATGTTGGCTAAGAAGGACTTCCCCACATTTAAAATATTTGCCTCAGCCTTATTGGAAGTGTTGCACAAGCCACATGAATTGGCCACAAGAGAAGTGTCTGAGTGGGTTCTAAATAGAGCATTTAGTGATGTGTTGCCCTTCTGACTCCTGGAGTCACAGACCTTGATCTATTGTTTTATTTTAGTACTCAGAGGTGTGAGGAAAAGCTGTCCAGGTGGTACTAGCAGGCACCACCTCATTGGTAGTACCTCATCTGCAGACAGATAGAGACAGCAGCTTTGGGAAGTGTGAACCGATCTGTGCGTTACAATAGGCTGTTTGGGCTTTAATCTTAAATTCTGCTGTAAACCCCGTCAAACCAGGTAGTAGAGGAGAGTGTGCATATGCCTGTGTGTGCACGTGAATCCCACAGTCACAGCTTGAGCTGTGACTCTTTCAGGTTATTTGACCCTCCACTAGCAAATGCTTTGGAGGGTGAGAAGCAGGTTCGGGAGCTATGTGGAAGCTTGAGACTGGAGAGAGATCTGTGGTGTGCTCAAGGACCTGGATTGCATAAGTAAACTGTCGCACGGGGAATTCTGCTTTTCTCAGGTGCCTGGGAAGTTTTCCAGATTGTGAGGAGCAGGAAGATACTAAAAGATTTTTGTGCCGTGCCTGCAGCGCATCTCTCTGCATGTGCATATGTAAATGAACACTACTACAAATGCTGTCTCCTGCCTGTATTTGGTGAGGAGCCTCCAGGGTCACCTCACTTCATAGACTTTCTCTGTAGATAATGTGAGAATAGTCCTCTCTCTGAAATACCTGGCATTCACGAAACTCATTTCAAGTGCAGAAGTATTTATGAGAAATTGGTGTGCCTAAGAGCTTCCATTTGTGTTCAGATCAAGCTATTCTCTGGTCAGCTAATACAATGACAGTTCTCAAAACTATTTGGGGAACAGTTCCTCGAACGGTGTGGTAATTCACATACAGGTCCTTCTTCAAGTCAAGCAAAATAAATTCTGCCTCTTTTAAAGATGAGTTACGCTACTGTGGTGCACGTTGAGACGATAAATGTTAATCTTATGATTATCCTGGACCTTAGGTGATCTAGGTGTAGGTTTAGCCTGTTCTTTATAGGAAGCCTTCTGGGCCTTAGTTTCACATTTGTGATATAGAGATCTTTTTTCCTTTCAGGTGTCCTAATTTTTTGTCTGAACAGATTGCAGAGCAGGCTTAATTGCCATATGCTTGTGATCAAGGCATGAAAGGGCTCCTACAAATAACATTTAGCTACTCTGGCTTACCTTTGTCAAAAACCAAAACGCGGCTATCTCAGAGGAGAACAAATGTTTGTCAGCAGGTCCTTCCAGCTGCGTGGTGGTGCTGTCACGGCTGCTGCGTTTCAACTCAGAAATGGCTGGTGCCTGGAGAAAGTGTGTGTTTTAGCTGCCTGTTAAGAAAATAGGGCCTGGGAATGCTTTGTAATAGAAGCTGTATGGTTTCCTCATTCCCTCCTGCCAAAGCTATACCTCTCCAAGTCAGCTTCTGACTGTATGCCATTGAGTTTTTATGCTAAAGTGCACATACACGTATATGCTAGAGTACACAACTTAGAAACATGCTGCTAAAGAAATCTATTGAAGCACTAACTTCAAGGATCAAATCCTTGCTAGACAAGATTTATCAGCAGCAGGAGTTAAGTGCCTGACATAAAGTTGAGTGCACTTAATGTTCCAAAACAGTAATTAACTGAATGGGAAAGGAGGAGAAAAACGGGTCATTTGCTATCAATGTTTAGCTTCATGTAATGGGAAGTTTTACTTCCCAAATCTCCTCTGAAAGTTTCTTTTTGCTATCAAACTGGAAAATTTAGGGTGGAGCTTTTGGGCCATTTAGACAGATTCTGATTTAACATAGCAAATTAATTTATCAAGTTTCAAAGTTTCGATTTGCTTCCAAAGAAAGCGTACACCTTGTTAAAAAGTCTAAAATATTAACACAATGTTAAATGACATCTCTTATTTGCATTAAAATTTGGGTTGCAAATCTCAAAGGAAGCTTTGTCAGGACTGCAGAGGCAACTTCTTGGAACGTCAGTATGATTTCTTTTTACATTAACTATCCAGGAAAATTTTTACACTGACTGTGGAATCTCGTTGACTTCCTTCCATGTTAAATTCTATACCTGCTGGAAACAGGAATTTATAAATTCAGCTATTATTTGCATGCTTGCTTTTCTTTTTTTTTTTGACTCCAAGAAAAATTAGTGTGTACTGTTTTAGAAGATTCTGAAACAAAGGACTATTATCCCCTGGAAGTTAGACATATGTTTTTTCCTAGTGTAAGAAAATTAACAATTCTGAGTTTACTCTGAAGCAGAATGAATAACGTATGGTGTGGAATTGATGAATCATCGTTATTTAGGATGTTCAAACTACACTGCATTCACTTGCTCAGAACCTGACACTTTGAATGACTATTTTGGAAGTGTACAGTTATTTTGCAGATGACTCTAGAATTCATCCCACGCTTCTCATTATTTGTACTAGGTTTGACACATTTTCCTACTATTGGGTAACATTTACCTTATGAGTTTCATTCAAAATAAAATAGCAGGAAGTTATACATCATATTTATTTTGTCACAAATGATGCAAAATTAACACACTGATGCTTTTCAAGTCAGGATACACATACTATCAAATTTCTAGTCTTCTAATAGATTAAGTCTTTGATAACTCCAGGTTCTTCTGGAGCACATAATAACTGAATAATCTCAGTATCATTATTTTACCAAATAACATTTATTATTTTTTAAAAACTTGAATATTAATGGTAATTTTCAAAGAGAGTGGATAATCTTTAGAATTACTAGTTACATAATTAGCATCACTTACTGCTTCTCAGTGAGGTAGATGCCTATTTTAACCTTTACTCCTACAAATACTAATGTGTGCACAAAAATTAACATTACCTTACTGCCTGATCTGGAATGTATATAGGTTTTAGGAAATGCATAAAATATTGGAGGATTTGTTTTTGATTTTACATATTGAAGGGCTCATTCCAGTGTCTATTCCAAAGCTAAGGGAACTAGTCCAAATTAATTTTGGGAAAAGAACATTTGCTAAAGACATTAGAATAGAGAAGGGAAAGGTAAATAAGTTTAATGAATATTGGAAAATAGGGAATTTGTTAGCTGGTAGATGTGAAGAACGTTATAATCTAGAGTTGGTGGGGAGAAGGGAGGAAAGCAATTAAATACATTACTACAGCCATGACTAGATGCCAAACATCTTTATACTTCAAATGCACTCACAATGTATATATTTGCGTTTAACTCTGTGTCTTTTAATTTGGCCTCAATGTTACCAACTTGTTAAGTAAATTGATGTGTCTCCTCACTCTTCACATCTGAAAGTAATTGAAACCAGAAATAGAACATCATGATGAATATGACAGGGAGGGAGGGAAGGGGCTTGCGTATATATTTCACATTCACTAAAGGAAGAAAACCATTAGAATTGTAAATCTCTTGCATAATTGTGTATATCTGTTTGAAGATTTGTCACATGTTCAGTTCTGAATTTAAAGTTGTTTAGGAGGCATTTTAATTTTTATTTATAGGATATAATGACACAAACCACAATATATCACTGGTTATACAAATATAGGAAGTTATACCGGAGATGTTCAGGCTCCTCAAGATACTTCACACATAATATTTCTAATTTAATTCAATTGAAATTTTTGTTGTTGTTTGGGTCATATTGGTGAAGCTAAGACTGTTATTACTCGAAATCTTATACATTAAAGAAAAGATAAACAGGTTTGGGGCGATCTCTTCAAAGCAGAATGTTCTCTATGTTCTCATATTTACTGAAGCATGCTTGACAATGCTCCTTTGAAATATAAGGGTTGAGGAAGACAGCAGGAACATGAGAAATTTTTAGGTGTAGCTGTGAAATAAATAGGAGTAAAAAATTGGCTAATCCTCTGCCTTTATATGTCTGATGTGCTTAAGTTCCAAATCTGTTCTAATTTGATACATTTTGCATGAAAAAAAGGATATCTAGATATCAAATCAGACTGTGGTCTGCACAGCAATGATTTGGAAGGTTTATCTTGGAAGGCCTACACATTCAAAGTAGCAGCAAAGTGGGAACCATGAAATTTTTCCCACTCCTGTCTTTGAACCTTATGAAAACCATGTATTGCAAAATTCCCATAGCAGAGGACTTTCCAGGCTTTCTCCTCTCGTACAATGTGAGATGATGTAGCCATGAGTATCTGTGCCCTGAATGCTTGAGTACGTACCATACAGTTGGGAGGATCCTATGCATAGAATTGTAAATCTTGCAAAGTCGATGCTTTTTAATGTTGCTCCCTACAAAGAGCATTATACCAGTATCCGACACATGATTCCATCTCCTAGCTTACTTGAATATCTTTTTTCTTTTTTTCCTCTCTGATGCTCTTCCTTGTCTTTCTAAATTCTTCCCTGCACAGCATTCGTTGTGTCTTTCAAAGAATGGCATTTTGCTGACTTAGACTGAGAGTTTTGGTTATACTTCAAAGCAGTCTTAGAAATAGTGGTTCTGGTCTTAGTAAAAGAGTTTTTACTACATTTCAGCTGTGATATGAGTCAGTTTAGTAGAGTGAATAAGCTGTCTACTATATGCTTTAGAGGTGTTCACTTTACAGGCTGTTTTGGTGTATAATGAGACCTATGTTTGGAAGTAAAAAACTCTAACAAAAACAAAATCCCACAAAACCAGCAAAAAAGCTCAAATGTTATCTCTTAGAATATAGGTTAGATGCTTGACCATTTCTGAAGACAGTGTTTGAATTTGCAGCATTTCTGCTGATATCCAACAGTAGTGTCAAAATGAAAATAAACCACCGTGAATTAACTGTGAAGTAGGAGAAGCCTTGAACTTTTCAGTGTAAAATTACCTATCAGTGGTTTAATTGCTGTTAAGGTATTGTGGTTTTTTTTGGTGTTGGGGTTTTTTTTGTTGTTTGGTTTTTTTTTTTTTTTAATAAAAGCTGTGCATTTCATGTAGCCAGAGCAATATTTATGAAATACAGCTTTTGTCTGAGAACATGCATTGCTGTAAGGTTATCTTTAAGTTACACTGAACACAGGTGACAATACCAGCGACAGGATCCACACTAGATTACTGCAGATGCTCACCATTGCAGCATTGCTCCTCTTTATGGAGGACTTGCTCTCAGAAGTGTCCTTTATTTTAAATGTAGCATTGAAACATCTTGCTAAAAAGGTTTACAAATATTTTGATCGTTTCCTAAGGAGTTTGCTTAAAACTGTCTCATAAAAAACATATTATGCTTGTGGCAGTTTATTTGAAATGGATAGTGAATATTAATTCACAATACTGTTTACTGATATATATTTTCCTATTGGGTTTTCTGAATTAATTGGATACTGCCTATCTGATCTGACTGATGCTTCCAGTTCTTCCTTGCTTTTTGCTGGAGGTAGTGCAGAGGTAGCAAAAAAACCACACCATACTGCTGGGGATGCTCTGGCAATGGATCTCAGGCAGTAGAGCACCGTGAAACTACTTGTTTTACAAGAATCTCCCAACCATAGTACAACCAGGTGGAAGACATACTGGCTGTATTGCAAGTTTAATCACCCCTTGATGATACAGATACCCAGCAGTATGCCACCAAACATCTGCTGCTTTGCAGGGTGTATCTGGCAGTGGTGAGCAGAAATGTTTCTACTGTGACCCTCATGCTTTTGCATGATGTCACGCTGAATGATATGGCAGTGATAGTTGATGCAGGTGGAGCAAGGCTCTTGATACACATAAAATTCCCTAGCACCAACATTTGAGGCACCATGTACATTAGAAGTGTCTCTGACAGGTGGAGAAGAAAAGCCACAGAAGACAGCAAGAACATTGCCTCCAGGTGAACTCATGTGCCTGCCCATCTTACATCACACATACTTACCTAAACAATTACAACCAGAACAACCAGGGTCAACTCACTCTCTGTTATTAGAAAAGTTTATTAATTTAACCCTAATTAGGCTTTTGTCTTTAAGAAATTCTAAGTCCTCAACGTGTGACTTGCATTTCTGCCATTGCCATCTTTATGTGGCTGATGTAGAGTTTTGTCTCCTGAATTTTCAATCACTAATGTGTTCAATCAAATAAACGCAGAAGAATGAGAAGAAATGACAAGAAATTATGTACATTTAAGATCACTGACCCATCAGCACAAAATGAATACAAGTGGCTGATACAAACCATGGCAAAGTCAATTTTTCTATGTAAGAACATCCTATGCTTCATGGGGAAGTAAGGGGTCCCAGAGCAGGTGTTTTTATATTTAAAAGTAATAATATGCAGACAATGGGGGTAAATAAGGAAACACCATGTACTTTTTCTTAATATGCATGGTCTTCTTTCAATCTAATCACAAAAAAATACCTAATCTGGCCATCCTTTGATGGCCTTCAAATTTCTAAACCACAGGTTGCAGAGGACCTTGTTAACCGGTTGCACCTCAATGCCCATGCTGACAAACTGGTGAGAACATACAGCGCTGGCACAAAGAGGAAGCTCTCTGCTGCTGTGGCTTTAGTTGGTAAACCCCAAATACTTTTACGGGTGAGTAAAGGTAATACTGTATCTATGATAAATGGGTTACATTGCTGTAAAGGAAATCACATAATTTCCTGATCATGGAGCATTTGATACACAGATGTACAACTGCCCTCTTTGTTCTGTTGAATCACACTTATTTTATTCTCCCGTGCTCACAAAAGTAGATAGTGAAGAGGTTGTTTCTTTCTTATTTTTTTGTTTTCCCTTCTTTTTTCTTTTTTCTTTATTTTTTTAATTTGGGATAAGGGTAGTTGGGCGAGCAGGGAAAAAAAAAAAGAAAAGGACCCTAAACATATTCAAATGCAACTATAGCATCCCATGGCCCAAATTAATACTTTTTAAATATTTCCTTCTGTAAGAAGAAAAAAAAGAGTAATATTTATATTCTTTCTGTAATTAGTAATTTGAAGCTGTTGTTACTTATTATGGACTCATCTTTTCCAGGATATTCATATTCCTTGCTGCATCATATTTCATAAATCTGGTTAGTTCTTACATTTTGTTGGATTCCCAAATCACATGAACTAATACTCCTGAATTATATTAACTATAATTATTTATCACGTGTTGTTTTGGTGTTTGTGTCCTACTGCTCATTTAGGGCTGAAACTGCTCTTTCCAGTTTAAACAATGCCTTTTTATATTGAAGATGAGGGAGTTGTAGAGCTTTGGGGACAGCATCATTATGACATCATATTCTCCTTCTCATCATTGCCTATTATTTCACTAGAGAAGATTGAACATCCCCTTTTTAAGCTGTGGTAGGGAAGAGTTAAACCAGTTAAACAGTGAAATAAATCTTTCAGAATGGTCAGAAGGAGGGAATCTGCTTCCCATAGTTCAGGGAGAAACCAGTGCTTCCTGTAATAGATCACAAGCTAAGTAGAACCAGATGAAACTGGTGTCCTTGTGGGGTTCCTGTTTCAGAGCAGACACACTTTGCTGCTTCTAACATCCTACCATTGCCTCACTTCTGAGCTGAATTGTTTTATTTACATTTTATGCTTGAACTGACCTTGGTTCAGATAGTAAAAGGAGGAGATAATCTTAAATCAGTGCTTTTTCCTGATCTTAGAAAATGGTCCAACTGTTTTTTAATGTCTTTATGACAGCATGCTACTGCAAGTAGCAACCTACGTCTTTCTGCAGGGCACAGACTGATGCTTATGTAATGACAAGAGAAAAGAAAAATATCTAAACATGTCAAATGCTTTAAAACATTTGGCTGGCTTTAGAAAGCTAGCAGATTTTAAAGGAGTTCTTCCTTATTGTAAAAGTCTTTTTTTTGTGTGTGTGTGTCTGAAAGCAGAGAGACCAATGTAAATCACAGAATATTCTTCTAGATTGCAACCAAGATCATAGCTATTGATTGAAGTGATAGCATGGGTTGCTTTATTTTTATTGCTTTTCACGGTTTCTTTGTTAGCTATCTGTAGATATTGGGTAGGAGACTGAACTGAATTCGGTTTTGCCTGTACCATTGGTAGTTAAGCAGTTCAATCAGCCTCAGACTGGATGTTTTGTTTGCTTTGTTTCTTGAGAACTTTGCTTTCCGGTTTCAGCATGGGTTCCTTGCTGCAAATACGTTGGCCTAGGCAGTACCAATCTAATAGGTGCTGCCACCCCTCATGAAACTCCATAGCATAAAAAGCAACTGGAAGAGTTACCTTCTCCCTAGTTTTGTAGTTACAGAGACTGGCTTTTAACAATCAGATATCATTCCTTCTGCTTCCATGAGTAGATGAAGTAAAAATTTGAGTTAGGGAAGACAGCAGGATTAGATAGGAAAGGAAAATGTAGTTCTTGTAGCTGTACATCTTTCTCCGTGAAAGCCACCTGAGTCAGAAATGGGTATGCCAGACAGCTTGCATTGGGCAGTACTGACTGGATTGTTACTTAATCTTGTGGATTCTCTCTGCTGTGTGTGAGAGTTCCTCTCAAAGGGACTCTTGGAGTAATTGCTGGAGGATGTAAAATCCAAACATGCTGTCCACCTCTGGCTGTGGGGTGGACAGTGCAGGCAGCTAAGAGTTACAGGACTTCTTTACTTGTTTGTGCTCATGACAGATGTAGGGGAGAAACAGACACCAATCCCACCCAGAAAGTGAGGAAAAACACTTGCAAGGCTTTCCTATTAAAAAAAAAGATTTTAATGTAGCAAATTAATATTATTATATATAAATAACACATATATAAACACTATTTCATTAAAATGCATTCTGTAATTTTAGAAATGCAACTACGTGTGTTAAAGCAAAAAACTGATCAGTGTATCTTTTAAGTGGCCTCCTGAAAATGTAGCTTTTTTAGAGAAAAGTTATTACCTTATTGTGAATTTTGTTAGGTGTTCACACTGGGTAGGAGCTGCAATATACTTTTCCCATGCTGCTGGATCATCATTTTAATTATTCCTGTAGGATGAGCCCAGCTCTGGGATGGATCCCTGCTCTAAACGCTACCTTTGGAGAACCATCCTCAAGGAAGTTCAGGATGGCTGTGCAGCTGTGCTGACATCCCACAGGTAAGAACCTCACCCCAGAAGTCCAGATATTCCTGTTCTCACCTGCTGTCAACTAAGAGCAGAAGAACAAATTCTGAAGGCATGTTCACCCTGGTGTAAAATACAGACTATATCTTAGTATTTCATATCAATGCTTTCCTGCTTGTGAAAGGTGAACTTACATAAATCCTAAGTGTTTTCTACGTTTAATTTTGAAGGATTAGGATGTGGCTCAAGGGGGCTGAAGACACAGGAAAAAATGATGTAATTAATTCTTCCTTTCTACTGAGTGTTGCAGTGTCTCTTATTGCTTGGAACACCAGGACATCTTTTTGCACCTGCCCACTTTACAAAACCTTACAAAGTGGGAATGAAAAATCCCTCTTCCGGTTTTACTAAGGATTCTGTTTTGCATCAGTGCATGAAAAGAGTATGTCATGGCATCCTTAAGACAGATGCCTCAGGTATTCTCTGTATGCACTATTGGGAATGGTAGGAGTGACCCTGTCCTCATAGAAGAGTCTATCTACATTAAATATCTTGTCAGTTCTCTGATATGGTCATTGGTATATCAGTTTAATGGAGGAAACATCAATACTCTTTTGTAATGTCTGTAGTAAAATGGAATAAATTAAATGTTCCCTAAGGGAACATAGCATAGTATATATAATCATATATAAAATGGTTTTAAGTGAGGAGATATCATGAAAACATGCCCAGAGAGGACAGAACACATTAATCAAAACAGCAATGTAACATTTTGGCCAAATGAGTTTTGAAGCATTGATGAATCAATAAGTGAAAGCAGCAAAACCTCCCCCAATATTTTCTTGATATTCTTACTTTTTTTCTGAGATGTTCTCAAAGTGTGTTGTCCTTGTACGTGTGTATGCTACATTATTGGTGGAAAAATGCTCTTAAAAGTTTCCATTGTTCTAATTACGGAAGATGAATCTTGAAAATCACATACCTGTATTTGATCCCCAAGTGGTTACCAGCTCACTCATTTAGGTATCACAAATTGCCATTATGAATTAAGTGGAGTAATTTTCAGGAAGCCGTGGGCTTTGACTTCTCAGCACAAATTAAAAACCCTTAATTGTCAAATACCAGCTAAACAGAAGACAACTGTGGTCTCATTGCTAACATGCTAATAAGTAAACAGGAAAATCCATCAAATTGTTATTAATTACTCATTTAGCTCTACAAATGAATGACTTGAAACAGATACAAGTACAGTGCTAGTGTATACATGTCATTTCTGATTAATAAGGCATTCTTGTGCCAGGGTGGAGAAAGAAATTATTTTTACACTATTTGTATTATTTGCTGAGGTCTATTGGAGAATATTTGAGATTCTTTCAAAGGGTAGTTGTATAAGTAAAGGAATTTTTCTTACAAATTGAATCTTCAGTCATATCAGCAAGAAAATGCATAAGATAGAGAGATGGTTTCCTGCATAAAAATTAGTTTTCGAGGTCCACTTAATTTTCAGAGACAGTGCTTAACTCCTGTTTTGAGGGAGGGAGGAGTGAGGTTGTCTTAACTAGCCATAGAGTCCTGAATCTCTGTTGCTTTGCCACAGCTGTGGTGTGTTATGCCCAGGGGACTGTTAGGAATTACTGCAATCCAAAGATTTGTGTTCCCATTTGTGGGAAGATGTGTTAGTAAGCCCACTCCACATCTCTCTCATATATACTGGTTTGGCAGTTCTCACATACCCCATCCTATTTTAAAGAAATGTGTAATCAGAGGGTCCTTGATTGCCATGCGTGTTCAGTAAAAGTGCTTTCATTCGGTACATGGCTCAGGCACGCAAGACAACACTTCTTTAGCTATCTCAGAAGTCTCAGAAGGGTTGGGAAGCATATGCAGTGAATGGCAGGAACAGCAAACAACTCTGATTCCTGTTAGAGAAGATGGTCTTTCCCCATCTGATGTCTGTGTCTAAAGTGATGCTTTGGAAGAACTGCTCACACAATTCTGTGTAATACGTAGAATAGCAGCCCATCTACCCTAAGCTTTACAAATCAAAGTTTCTCTTTATCATCTGAAGCAGTTGCAGCTAACAGGATCGTGTTTTATATTCAGGCCAGTGTCCTAAATTCCATTTTGCAGTGTTTTGACCCTTCTTCTATCTTGCAATGACACTAAGGGTAACTTCTAAGCGTATGTACTATGCAAGAGGCGAGCTGAGCAAACTTACTGCATTCTTCTCCCTCTATCCTTCAGCATGGAATGACCACAAACAGATATTACAGGGAATAACAGTTCTTGATTCTCACACTCAGTGGCCTTTCTGAGGCTGCCGATCAGGCATTTGCCTGAGGTAATAAAACCTTACTACTGTCATGGCCAGAATTGTTGAAATGGTCCTGGACTGAAAACCATCATTTCTGTTTTAGGGCTCTTTTCTAAGTGTCATGTGGTAATAACTTTTGATATGTACTGACTAGGACTACAATTTGGATTGTTGCCCTTAGAGTCAAAGGTTTTGTGTACCTATTTTTGCAGACGTCCAGATTCCTTCCATTTTAAATAAAGTGTATAAATAATGTTCTCTGTTTACACTAATATTCTTTTGATTTTTTTCCTTCCCCCCCGCCCCTGCTTTATTTTGTAGTATGGAAGAGTGTGAAGCCCTCTGCACACGGCTTGCTATTATGGTCAATGGAAGTTTCAAGTGTCTTGGTTCTCCCCAGCACATTAAAAACAGGTATTATATGTCAACATCAAACCTTCTGCCGCCGCACTCAATCTAAGAGCTGGATAGCCACTTTAGTAGTGCCAAGGCATAAATACTTAAGACTGCTAAGCACATCTTTCTTTTCCTGCCATTGCTGAAGTTAAAAAAGAACCAATTAGGATATCTTAGCTAGCTAAATTGACATATGGCATTGCTAAAATGCTTTGTAGTCTGCAGTGGTAATTGAAAGAGGCAGATCTGTATCTAAAATGAGGCATTTTTGCACTCAACCTGAGAAATACGTTGTGAAAATTCAACATGTGGAGATGAAATACACCTTGGTTCCTCTTGAGAATTTCTTTATAACAAGAAGAAGCACTTTTAACAGGTCAGCAGCCAGTAAGACAAGGTATTTTGAACCATCTCTGCCTCCTACTGAATTCACTGGCAGATATTTATGCTATGTTTTCTGCATGCTCTTCCTGTATTTATGAGCTTTTCTTCTGCTTCATTTCAGCTTATGAGTTAGCTTAATATCTGTAAATGTAGATGTTTATTTAAAGGACAGGTTCAAACCACCATAAAGGAAACTAGATCAGAAGCTGAGAGGAAAGTTACTGCAACTTACAGTAAGAACATTTACATTCATCACTAAGTAGAATTTTTATGTCACCCAGACAGTCAGCTGTGTAAAATGATACAGCTTATTTACAAGCAGCCAAGCTACCCTGCTTTGTCATAGCTCAGTATTTACCACTCCTAAGTACACATACATTTGACAATGTAAACAAGCTCTACTGAAACCTTTTGGAATTGCTGTCTGCCAGGGGTTATAGGGCAGCAGTTATCTGTCTGGGATAAAGTCTTGTCCTTTGAGGGCACTTTTGGCTTTGTCCTTCCCTTTGGGTCAACCTTGTAGGCACTTGTTTCATAACTACAGCAGCATGACAGGCTTCATTCACATTTACTTTAGTAAGCTCTCTGCTTCCAAGAGTTTNGGAAGGGGGAAGGAAGTCTGATAATTCTGTGAGCCACCTTCACATGTTTGTGTACCTTTCACACCGTAGTTGCCCCAGTTGCTTGAGGCATGAGAATTGAATCCCTCTTTGGCAGAAGTATCTTCTTCTGTATCCATCTCTTTGTCTTTGCCATCCAGTCTCTAATTGCCACATTTAATAGCATCAAGTGGCCTGTTGTCCCCCTAGCTGATCTACTTTAGTAGGAGTGCAGGCATCATTTATTGGTTTTGTAGTAAGACAGACAGATGTCTGTACAGGACAATGAAGACCTTGGGCAGGTGAAACTGCTTTCTGAAAAGGAAGAATGGTATAACTTAGGTACTGCAGTTGAGTGCATAAGGCTACTCACCGTTTTTGTGTTTTAGATCCAGTGAGTGCCTGTCTGTCCTCTCAGCTTGACCTTGAGAGGGCAAAATCAAGCCTTCCACAGAGGCTAGCTTCACCTGTATTTTCTCAGTGACTTTGTAATTGTTTTGCCACTCTTAATGTTTCCTTTTGTAGCATCTTTTCATCCACCTTCTTAGGAAGCAAGACATCATAAACATACTCATAAGTACACACCATATTTGTATAAATAGTTTGCTGCAGTATCTCTGTAGATATACCTCTTTCACATCACAGTAAGCAAATCAATGCAGAAGAATAAACTACATGACATGCTGGATGTGTGTTCAAATTAATTTTGAGGATATCAAGACATTCACAAATCAGCCATTCTAGAACCAAGGCTGTATGAGAGCCTTTTTTAAATTCTTCAAAGCAAAGTCATCATAAGATGTCAGTGATTTTCATTTTAATTATTTATTTGAAATAATTACTCTTTTAAAATAGCTCACCTTCTCAGTGTTAAGAATATTTCTTAATATCAGCAAGTTTGTGTTCCTTGTATTGCCACGATAGTTGTTTAATGTATGTCAGTGACATTTGTGTGAGATATGTGCGCACTGGATACCGATATGGCTGAGGCTTTCTATAGAAGCTGGGTAGAAGTTGCATTATAATTTTTTAAGTCAAGACTAAAATCCCTTTAACTCCTAGCTTATTGATTTAGTGTCAGAATTTTCCATACTTATTGTTCAGAAACCTATGGATTTTTTTTTCCTAAAACTTGGGAAACTTTTATTAGGTAGAAATACTCACCAGCTTTATCAAAGTATTTGGTTAAATCATGCAGTTGTCTGAATTTTCTCTGACTGCCTAATTCTTTTTCTTGGTTTCTGAGAACAAAGCCACTGTCGTGAACTCAGTCTTAAAAACTTTATATATACAGCTATTAAAGTCTGTTTCTTTAAATAAATAAGTATATATATACACAGTAAAGAGATTTCAATGCTTTCTTTGAAAAACTTTTGACAATTTCTGGGGAGAAGCCTGACTGTTCCTGTGCTCCTGTTATTTTGTTGCTTATTCTAGCTTCCAAACTTCCAACCAGACAGAGCTCCTGACTGGGGTTTTCTGCTCCATCATAAACTCCAGACTATCACAGACCTAATAAATAGTGTAATTGTTAGCAGATTAAGAAACCCGCTATCTTTGTGTAATTCACACTTCGAATTTACTTGAAGATAAGTTTCTGATATGCTACAATGTACCTTTAGAGGACTTCTGCATCTACATGAGATGGGAGAGTCATAAAATCATCAAGGTTAGAAAAGAGCTTCAAGATCAAGTCAAACTGTTAACCCTAGACCTCCATAACAACTAAACGATCTGCCGAAGAGCCCCATCTACCTATTTTTTAAATACCCCTAGGGATGGTAATTGCACTATTACCCTGGACTGCCTCTACCAATACTTTATCACTTTTTTGGTAAAGAAATTTTTCCAAATAGCCCATTTGAACCTCCCCTGGCACAGCTTGAGACCATTTCCTCTTGTCCTATGAGAGAAGACAAGCAGGATTATCTTTCTTATAACTCTAAAGAAAAACACTGAAGTTAATTAAGTTTTAAATTCTTTTAACCTATTACCTTTTTTTCACTTTCCAGTCCACCTGTGGACATCCTGAAAAATTTCCATGACTAGAAAGAGTATCAAGTTACTTCTTCCTTCCCATTTTCTTTCCCTCCCTATGATTTAATAGCCTTGTCAATCTCACTGCCATAGAGACCAAAACATTCCTCTAAAGTCCTAGACCTTAAGGATTTCTAAATCTACTCTTAAGAAACACCTACTGGCAGAACACTTACCTTAACAGCCACCTCCACTGATGTAGTCACAAGTCAGTTCCATTTTCCGGTGTTTTCTTGCAATTAGCTCTATTGTATTTGTCCACGGCACCATTTCACAATCAAAACCCCATGGCCTTACATTTTGTTCAACAAAACTGTTCTGTGAAGCAGTGTAAGTGAAGGCAATCAGGTGCAAAACTCATTTGTTTCATCTGATTGAATCTAAGTTACTCAAATCATAAAAAAGTTTCTGATATGTGCTATGTGTGTGATTGATTTATGCTAGCAAAATGCACATTAACATGCAAGAAGGGTATAAAAATTAATGGGATCATAGTTATAGATTATAATGGATTTTTTCTGTAGATTTTACTGGGTTGTTTTTTTTTTGTTTTCCTTGTGCTTATTTATAAGTGGCTCTTGATATCCTTTAGTCTGTCTTCAATTTTTTTCTACAAGTCAAATTGAACAAATATTTTAAAATCAAGTACAAGTGACATGATCTAGCCTTGAAGATTGGAAGATGGAAAAAAAAATCTAAACAACGTACAGTTAAACGAAAAAAATTATTTATGATAGCATGAGTTCAGTATTGTAAGAAATAACAGTAGGATCATGCAATTATGTTAGAATGTCTCAAGATTTTTTTCCTCTTCTAAATGCAGCTGCACTCACCAAAATGATATCTTTTTTCTTCCCTTTCTGTTGATTCTGTCTCTTTCAATGGAAATCCTCAGAATTATTTGTTTCTCTTTTAGTATCTTTCCATCCTGTAAACTCTTGCATTCCAGTCTGCAAAGTCTTGATAATGATCACCGTTTTGATGGATGTGTGATGAAGGCTTAATGGGTCGTCCTTGGGGCCCTGTTAAATTTGCTGCTTTGCTGTGGTGGGAAGTTTCATCGACTCAGCTTTCTCTGTCACTACATTTTCAGCCCTTGGCAGATATGAAAGACCACAATCTTGGACTGAATATAGCTTTGTCAGATGGCAGTATAAAATTCTGGTATGAAGGGTATGGGTGAGCTCCAGGAAGATGCTAATGTGAAACATAAAAGCTTCATAGGGGTACAAAAAGTGACGCTGCTTCTAACGTGAAGGACTTGAATCATTTTTCCAGCTCTTGTACAATCCTGTTATAAAATGCTCCTCCAAAAATGCCTTCCCACTACAAATATAAGTGTTTGGGTTTCTGCTCCTAACTGATGAGCCGTGACTGCATTCATCTATATTTAAACAGATTTAAAGGACCCTCAGATGTTTCTCAGCAGAAATACAAGTTTTTTGCTTCTTCAAAAAGGACTTTTGTTGCAGGTGGCTAATTTCTTTTTTAAAAAGCCGAGAAAGGTGTTAGCTGGAAAGAGCAATTTGAAGGACAATTTCAGAAAAGTTACTGTCTTAGTTCTGGATGTAGTTTGTATGAGATGGATGTGTTAGCAGTTGTGCCCGTTAGAACCTGATTTCAGAGGCTCCTGCCAACTGAGTCAATTACTCTAAATTGTGAATGGATTTAATTTAAATGCTCTCTCCAGTACTCTCCATTATATTTTATGTTTTTTTAAAAATTCACAGAAGCATTTCCATGTTAGATACAGCTGGCCGATCCTCTGGGAACCACATTTTGAATACTATCCCTTCATTCTAGGGCCATCTGGACAGGCTTCTCATAGCTGAAAAACCCATACCAATTTTTCAAGTGCTGGACACACATCAAGTCTTTGCTCAAATTTTATCAGCAAGCCATCTGATTAAATTACTCAACAATTAATCCATTTGTTATAGCAGAGTTAGAACAGAGAATGTGTTGGCAAGCTATTTATGTTTTGAGGTTTTTGTGTTTTGTTTTGTTTTTTTTTTTTAAGAGGCTGATTGAGAATGTTTTATTGCTTTTATCAAGCTCACACATATAGATTTCTTAAATGGAAAACTGAGGATTAAGTTTAAAGATCTCATCAATATTTCAACTTTTAGTGGAAGCAGTGTTACCATACTAACATATACTAGCAGTAAATTTCTTACATGCCATAAAATATAGAAGCAAATAGAATTTTCATTCCAGTTGACTGGAAAACAAATTCATTTTGTACATGAAAAATGTATTAAGGCAGTAGATGTGTATTTATGTAACATAACTATTAGTTTATCTTCCCAGAGGAAAGCTTGAAGAAAAGAGTTCTTACAGCTTTAAAATGGCACAGATTGAGAGTTCAGGAATAAGCAATATCTTTGCACTTTCATAAAACTTTGTGCAACATTAATTCAGCCCTACTGTGTGGGCATTACAATGCATTTTAAAAATCATCTTATACTATGTTTTCCACAGGACACAGCAATATGGCTGTGTATCTGTTCATTCAATGAGCAGCAGCTAATTAAAATTTAATATTATTCTCTTCTTTCCTTAGTATGTCATCAGTGTACTGTTTTTACGAGACATTTTCCAAATCTGTGTCTAATACAGTGTTATCAGCATTCATTGGAGCAGGGCTTCATAAATATCAACATCTATGTTTTCCACAGTACTTCTGGGAAATGGAATTTGAAAAATTATTCCCATTTTACGGAGGAGGAACTGAAGCATGATGCTAATTTAAAAAGGTTTGGGTGGTCAACCTGAGCAGGTTATGGCTAAATATTTTGCATTTGTTTAACACTCCATTTGAAGTACAACACCTGTTAATGTCAGCTATAGCTCTGGGTGTTTCTGAAAGTACTATAAATTCTTTCAACAAACTGGAGCACTGGTCTCAAGGTGAGCCCTTAACAAGATAGGAAAACAGTAGTGAAAAGTGTGGTCTATGTGAATAACTGCAGGCCACACACGTGTGCTGGAGTGGAGGGATAGGATTTGGTTTCCCAGGGCCCTACCAGAATTACGAATCAATTTCTTTCCTTTTCTCAGCAATCTATCTTATTTGCAACATTTTCTAGATTTTGCAGCAAATAAAGCCATTTGTCAGAATAGGTACCTCCAGTATGTCTTATAAGCCATTCGTGATAGGCATTTCTTGGAGAGATGCTATGTAATGATGTACCTAAAGCTTGTAATATAATGCAGATATACTAGTGGTTTAAAATTGAATTTCATAGCTGGCCTCCATTCTAGCATTTTTAAACTTGAGAATTTGACCTTGAAGGGTTGATAAGTTCTGTTTAATAGACGCTTTAGTGTGCAATATCCTGACTATTTAAAAAAAAACCCTACTCACTAAAAAAAAACAAACTAAAACAAACCCACCAACCCCCTAAAAACATCATCAGGAAACATTGTTAGCAATACAATGATAATGCTACTTCCTGCTGCTTTTTTTCACAGTTGAGGTCCTGAAGGTACTTTGATTTTTGTAGGCTGTGCCATAAGTCTTTTGCTAAATTACAGTGCTGCTTTCTGGTTTCTCTGCAACTGTGATATATAAATAATGACAAGTAACAGACCTCTCATACTTTCTGTACGTGCAGATGTGCCAGCTCGTACACAGACAGGTTATGTATGTGTGTATGTACAATTAACAAGATTTTCTGCGTGTTTTACCACATCATTCCCAAGCACGTAAATGCCTACATTCAGCCAGCAAAGCACAGTTGTACCATGCATTGTTCATAACTTGAGGCTGTCATGGTTATTGTTGAATACAGAAATTAACAATAGATGGCTCAAATTGAAAGCCTGAAGTGTGTGTGAGAATATATTGTATGTAGAACATACTCGTACCATATTGTTTGCATGTACAATAGAATAAAATATTGTTTTAATAATTCTTCCATGTTTCTATTGCTACCCTGGAAAAATCCTAATCAAAAATGATGAAAAAATAATCTATGAATAATCTGGATACAGATTTTATAATTCATTTGTTATGTCTCTTGGGTTTTTTGCATACAGTCAAGTTTATCTGTTCAGCAGCACTGAGTTTGTTCTGAATAATTGCAAAAGGAATTCAAACTTTGTGGGTGATAGAATATTTGCATTTGGTTTTAGCATTTTTTAAAAAAACCCAACCCTAACAATTTCAAATTTCATAAATTTTTTCCTTCCTTCTTCCTGTCTTCACCTGCCAATTACTAGATTAATAAAATTTATTGTTTCATTTAAAATTGTCCTTAACTGTGATGTATTCATTTTGATAATTTTATTTTGATTTTTGTTTCTTTTTTTCCCCAATACTTTTCAAAGTGCTTTGTTTTCAATGTTATTCCAGTTTTGTTCTCTTTGTAAATTGTTCTCGTGTCAAGGGCTCTGAGAGGAATGACCTGAATCTATCCGTGCGCTTCAGCAGTTATTCTGGAATAACTAAATTAGCTTGTCTAGATGAGGCCTATTCACTTAGGGAAAGCAGAACCATATCTGTCTGCAAATGAATGTAAACCAAAGCAGAGGGGCGAACAGCACAGTAATAAATTATTCCCCCTCTTTGATTTATGGCATATAGTGTAAAAGATAGAGTTTCTTGCAGATATTAAGTGCCAATGTTCTGTTTATTATTTTTTATTTTGTTATCCAATAATGTCATTTTGAAGTAATCTTTTGATCCATCAGACTACAGTGTACATAAAGTATACACATTATATTTCCACCAGTAAAACTTCCTGGGAGCTGTAATTTTTTGATGTGTATATATAGCACAATGTTCTCCAGGAAATGTAATCTTTGATTAGTGCGGAAAGAAAAGCATAGGGATGATTAGCTGCTTTTCTTATTCATCGAGATTTAGATAATAGGGTCATGTTCTTGATTTCCTGAGGTTACATTCAGCAATTGTGATAGGGGGAGAGAAGAGATGGTAAATGGCTCTTGAGAAGAGTGTGATTCGATGAACTGGTCATTCTTGACCCTGATGTAAGTTAAGACCCTGTTTTCTAAGGTTGGCTTTTTTTTTTTCATTCATGGACAAGCAAACTCCTAAGAGTTTTAAATGAAAATACAGTTGTTGAGATTTTTTAAAACAAATAGATAATGCTGATAATGGACTTTCACCCTTTATAGAAAACAGGATTTCATGGGTCAAGCTTTGAAAAGCGTTTGGTTAGTATCTCTGGGACCCCTTGTGACCAGCCGACTGTAGGCTCAGCTGTGTTCCTACAAGGCATTGTCTTTCAGCAACCTCTCCCCTTGTTCCCATTCAAATCACTGAACCAGGATCTCTGGGGACTGGCCAGAAGGGAGCACTGAAAAGTCAGTGCTGCTTGATCTGCCCCAATATCCTCTTTGTGGTATTTTTATTGAAACATTCATGAGGGCAGACCTGTACAGCTCAACATCCTCTCTCTCTATGTCAATGACAGTGGCCAGGAGAGAAAAGTACAGGAACAAGATAAGCAGGTGAAGTCGCTTTTCCACATTCCTCAACCATGTTTCAGCAATTTGCTGCTTAGAGGCATCCTAATCCAGGGGTGGTTTTAGTGGATTTTATTTCTTTCCTCCACAAATTTCCCTAATAATTTATTCAACTCATGTCAAGTTCTGCCATCCAGCACATCCTGTGCCAATGAACTGCACAGTTTGCCAATGTGCTGTAGGGGAAATTACTTCCTCTTACTGATTTTTGCATCGCCAGCCCTGTAATTCAGCTTGATGTCCCCTCTTCTTGAATGAGGAGCAGAGGAGAGTGAAGAATCATTCCTTAGTTACATTCCTTAGGGCAGTCGTGATTCTGTAAAAACACATTTCCACTACCTAGTCATCTTTCTTATATGCTAAAAAGCTTTAGCATATATAGTAATTCCTGATATGGAGATTGTTTTGCTCCCTGTTGCCACTTTATATTCCTTTTGCTCCCTTGTTATTTGAGCTGCTCAGCTAGTACATGAATGTGCTTTGTTAGACCGTGCTAAGCTCATGCTTCTGCAGTTGATGCTGTTGTTAATTCTCAAGCGAATTAGTTTACAATCAGTCTGGGAATTTACATTTTGGTTTCAGTCTCATGGTGGCGTTTTAATAGGTAAAGCACTCGCAGATAACACTCCCAGAAGAGTGATCAGGTGAAAGTCAAACCTAAACAGCTTGTTTAACTGAGGGAGAAGAGGAAGGATAGAGAGGAAAAATATGTTTTTCCTTGTCTTTTTTTTTTTCCAGAATGTGTATTTTTGTTCTTTGTGTGTACACAAAAATGCAGGTGTTGTTAAAGTAATGTGGTAGAGATCAGCAGTGGAAAATACCTTTGTTGAATAGCTTTGTAGAGATGGTGATTCTTTTGCAGCAGATGGTTGCTGAACAGGTGTGCTGGCTCAACTTATGCCATTTTAATGATAATGTTTCCCTGCTTAGGTCTTGAACTATCAGGTGCTAAAGGTTTGATCCTGACAGTGCTAATCAAACCAGATTGTGCTCCTATCTGTAATTCCACTTTGGGTTTCTGAATTAATTATATTGTCTGAACTGGGGAGGAAAACAGCGTGGAAAAAAAATGGTCATCTCATTTTCCGTTGCCTCAGTTCATGACTGGAAGCAGCTTGCTGATTATAGCAAGGGGGAAAGTTTATTGCTTATCAGCTTTCTCTGTATGGGGAGCTCTTCTACTAAAATGAATTATAAAATCAAGGTATTGAAGCATTGTAATATGACTAACCAAAAGAAAAAAAATCTCTTAGAGCTTGTTATTTCTACCATGCTGGTATTTATTCCATTCACAATTTAGAATTACAAAGTTGCAGACCTCTCTGTCTTTGCTAAGCAGAATTTTTATGCATTTTATTTGGAAACTTAATTTCATTCAACATCATTTTATGCTACTGTTGAACGTCTCCATAAACCAGCATTTTTCAAACTGTAATTCCACAGTGGGTGTGCAGAGGTGCCAGAAAACTGACCAGAATCAATGGTCTCTTGTAAAATGTTGCCTCAGGATGGCTGTCAACTAAATTGAACACCCTTGTTAACTATATCTCTCTTTGTAACTTTTTTTTTTTTATTGTCATATGCTTTTTTTTTCAGGGATGATGCTATGCATTTAAAACATTTAATTAGAGATCTACTATGTGTTTGTAAAGTATTGCAAAGCAGATCAGTCAGCCACTGCATTGGCTTCCACCTTATTCTGGATTTCTTTGTTGTAGTAGCACTGTTCAGCTGTCAGGACACACTGCCCACTGAATACTTGGTATGCTGCACCTTGGACCAGATAGGATTTAATTCATATAACTCCCTTCAGGAACAACAGAAAGAAACAGAAATGTTTCCTCTTACTCTGTTTCAAGAAGTTCAGTTGTTACATTTGACAGCAAGAAAAAACTCCCCCAAACACCTACAATTTGTTAAGAGGCTTTTTATATGTGCAACTTTTTGTGCAGGAACTGCCACTGTCATACCTAATGTGTAGCAACTATGGTTTTTATTCTACACAAAGCAATAAGATTCTTGTGTGAGAGGATCCATGTAAATTATATTTTGGACTTGTGTGAAATATTTTGATAGAATAAAATCAGCAGTCTATAATTTTTCATTGTTAGAACCTGCCATGCTCTGAAGTCAACGAAGACTTTATTTCTTTATGTGAACAGAGGTTCTGGACTAACACAAAATAAAAGTGAACGCCCTAACATTGCTATATATGTAATAACACGTGGTACTTCATGTGAAGTGTTCTGCTGGGAGTCACCCAGAAAGTGGTTAAACTGGACATATGTCTCAGAATACAGAATTACATTTTGATTGATGTTCTGTAGACGTATTTTTTTTGTTGGTAAAGGGAAGCATCATAGAATGTGCTGTGATAGACATATTTCTGCTTTGATCACATGAAAATGTTCTTCACACCTCTCAGACCCAGTTAACCCAGCTGCTACCCTGAATCACAGGTTGGGCATGGAGGAGAGGTGCGTATTGATGTGAGGCAGTAATACAGAGGGTAGTCACTAGAAACCAAAAAACTGAAGCAAAGGAGTTGGCGATGAGTAACTGTGAAGCTGGAGAGTGAAGAAAGTAATTCTGGAGTGAAGATTGTGGGAATGGTGGCCAGTGGGAGGATGGAAGAAGTGGCAGATTTCTGGGGGGACATGGGCATTGCAGACTGAGCTCCCTGTCCCTTTAGTAGCAGCTCTGCATTTCCATTGCTCAATGGCAACATGGAACAACAGTGGCGGAGGGCAGCCCTTCTGAGTTCTTTACTGCTGCTCTTTTAACCCTGGCAATTAACCCAAAGGGAGGAGGTGTAGGTGCAAATGAGGGCTGGGAGGTAAGGGATACAGCAGCAACCCCGTGTCACCCCATCTCCCTGCTGACATCTGCCCTTGCCCCTTGCTCTAGGAACTGGTGCCACATAACTCTTGTGCTTGATAAATGTGTGTAAGAATATTGTTGCCATTTCAGTGTTTATGGTTTTATTGTGACTTCCCCAACTAGATACTAGCAGCAAGAAAATAGTAATAAAAAATAATGTGTTGGTTAGATTGCCTATACTTAACTTTTATTACATGTATGTTGAGAAGTTCATTTCCTATATTATTCTGAGACAGATTGTGTGGACATGGAACTAAAGGAAATTCATTAACTTTGCCATCTCCCTAAATACTCCCATACTTGCCTATAAAACACTCACATTGCTGAAATATGCATATGAATGTGAGGCTTTGTTAAAAGATTTGAAAAATAGTACTACGTGCCCTTTTTCCTCATTACAAAAGGTAGATGATTTTTTTTTCTTCTGTATTTCTGACTGGTAACCTTCACCGCTTTTTGCTAACCATTCGAAGTAATATAGCAGTTAAAGGATAGTTTAGTTAACATAAGTTCAGGCACATTGGGTAGTGAAACATCTTGTAGTAATTAAAACACAAGCAGAAGTTATGTTGTTTTCCTTATTGTTACCGATTTAACAACTTTCTTGTTGAAATTCAGTAGTAGAATTCACAGTGGGCATACATGATGTTATTTGAGATAATCATAGTAATCAGTTGAAGGTAATGGTGTTCCTGTCTTCGTAGTGTAGACAAGTGGATTTATGTTTCTGTATATCATTTTCAGGTTTGGAGATGGCTACTCAGTCAAGGTTTGGCTTAGTAAAGAAATAAGATATCAAAGAATGATTTTGGATTGTCTACAGCTGCATTTTCCTGGAACACAGTTTAAGGTACAACTAAAACTCATCATAGTATTTTCTCTATGGCAGGATTAAGCATATGCTGCTAAGAGCTATCTATATGTGCACATTTGGATATATTGATCTTTTAGGAAAAAGTATGTCTGAGCATCCCTTTTATTTTTCTATTAAGCAATTCTTAAAAATCTGACTTGTCATATTGATTAAATCAATGCCAAACAGACATTTAGACAGTGTAAGTAATCAGCCCCTTTCTCTGAGTGAAAAATTCCTTTTTCTTTTTTTTTTTAACTCAGCTTTCTGTTCACTTTAAGTGCTGTGTAGTCACTGAGACCGAGATTGCTCTGATTGCTTTCCAATAAGGTCCAAAGGTGATAAATCTCAGTCTTCACTTAGCCTTTTCCCATTTTAACAGCACTAGTCTGTTGGATTAAATTGCTATAGCATAAAAATGTCTTAATTGTATATATCACTTATGAGATTAACAAAATGTCATCTCAGAACATACACAAAACGTACTTCAATCATGAACATTTCTACCAATGTAGACAAAATGTATTCTTATTTAAAAGCTCATTATTTTGCATGTTAATCTGCAATGAGAGCCTACTGAAGCTTGACTGGTTATAAGCAAATGTAACTTCATCATAATGTTAATTCACTTTTATCTGCTTTTGTCATTGTTTGTTTAAAGGGACAACATCTTAACCTGCTTGAGTACCACATACCGCAAAGTCAGGGATGCTTAGCAGAGCTCTTCAGAGTTCTAGAGAATCACAAAGCTTTTCTCCAAATCAAACACTACTCCATTAGCCAAACTACATTAGAGCAGGTATTTTTCTCTTCTTCTCCTCCCATCCCTTCCCCCCACCTCCTTCCTTTTTTGTCTAACAATGCTGTATATTGTAACAATTGATGTAGTAGAAAATGATATTATTTTCTGGATTACCTAAACGTATGTGATAAACTAGCAGTTCCAGGCCATCTCAGCTCTATGCAGTAATTTCATGAACCTACTGCTTTTACATTGGAGGTGAGCACAATAAAAAACATTGCAGTAAGTCACATACTGTGCACAAATATAATCAGTGCTTAGGTGCATCTAGATCTTTGTGGATGAGAAGGTGGGGCTGTGAACTGCCACCTCCATAATCCAAAATTTGGAATCCTTCCAATGTGCTTGAGAAGGCTGAACAAGTCTCCATAAATTACAGTAAACCTTAGGCTTCTAGGAGATATTTCCATAGTTTTCTTTCGCAGTATCATGTTGCACATTAGAGAACAGTGGAAATGCACAAACAGACAGAAGAGATCTCACTGTTTGGGCAAAAGGAGGAACAGACTGATGGCAAGGATGGGATTTCTGTGTGGTTGTGATATGAATCAGCATCTTCATATGCAAATTCTTGTTAGGTATTCTGCAAACAGAGTTGCATCTAGTCAAATTATTAATTTTCCATGATAGATGGGGTGAGTTTATTTTCCCATGTGCAAATCATTAATGAAGTGCTCTTATCTGTACTGATCTATTACCTGCTTGTAAATTATCTGTTCACCAAATGGCTGAATATCCGGTAATTTCAATCTGCTGATCAGGCATTGTTTACTCAAACTTTTCATTTTCGTGGTGATTCATCACCTCAGTCACCTACCATTCTTTCAGCTCCCTGACTAACTGAGAGTCAGTTTTAAACAGGAAAATAGTTCTGAATAACAAGTACCCTTAAGCATCCTAATTTGTTTGCATATGAGCAGGATCATTTGAATCAAAAGTAGCCAACTTTCCCTCTATATTCCTCCCTGTCAAATAGTTGTGTGATTTAAAAGCAAACAAGCCTTTCTGCAGTAAGATCTGTTACAAAAAAAAAAAAAAAAGGAAGAAGAAAACCAAGGAGACACATTACTTGTTGAATCATCACTCTGCAATGTTCAGAAGTGTATACTTTCACAGTGAAGTATCTCAACCTTCATCTGTGATGGTTATTGATAGAAACAGTCTCAGTCTTGGGTCCAGTTCTGTTCAACATCTTTATCAGTGACATGGATGAAGGGATTGAATGTTCCCTTAGTAAGTTTTCAGGTGACACTAAGCTGGGAGGATATGTCAATGTGCTTGAGAGTAGGGAGGTTTTTCAAAGGGACCTGAACAGGCTGGACCAACAGGATAAAGTTCAGCAAGGCCAAGTGCAGAGTCCTGCACCAGGGACATAACAACCCCATTCAGCACTACAGGCTTGGGGAAGAGTGGTTGGACAGCTGTCAGATGGAGAAGGACCTGGGGGTGTTGGTGAACTGAACTGAATATGAGTCAGCAGTGTGCCCAAGTGGCCAAGAAGGCCAATGGCATCCTGGCTTGTATCAGAAATGGTGTGGCCAGCAGGTCTAGGGAGGTAATTATATCCCTAGACAGGGCACTGGTGAGGATGCACCACAAGTATTGTGTTCAGAGCCTCCTTCTCTCTCTTGTGGTTTCTTATCTCTCTCTGTGGGCTGCAGGTGCTGCCAGGGGCTTGCTCCAATGTAGGTCACTGATTCTTCCATATTCCTTCACATGCTCTATGGTGGGCTCCTGGCCAGCCCAGGAACCTCTCCATGTGCAGCAAGTGAGGTCTCTTCATCCTCCATGGGCTGTGGGGGGACACCCACTTCACCATGGTATTCTCCATGGGCTGCAGGAAATCTTCTCTCAGCACCTTCTCCTCCTCCTCCTCCACCCCTTCGCTGACCTTGGTGTCTGCAAAGTTTCTCACATCTTCTCACTCCCTTCTCTGGTGGCAAAATGCAGCTGTTTGTGTTTTTCTCTCTCTCAAATGTGATTCCCAGAGGTGCTGTGACCGGCGCTGATTGGCCTGGTCGGCCTTGTCAGTAACAGGGTTTGGGAGTTCAGCCTTGGGAGCCCAGCTGGGATTTGCGCTGTTGGACCCTTAAGAAACTTTATAGCCACTTCTTAAAGATGCCACATTGCAAACCCACCACAGAAGGGAAAAGAGGGGTTACTTCCAGAGTTTAGAAAACATATCTTTAGAGGGGTTCTCACAAAATAAACTAATAATTTTTGTGTCACAAAAGCTTAGGGAAGCAAGTGAAAAATATTATTAGTTATGTCTCCAAAGTTGCAGCTCCATTACCGTTATTTCTTTAAAGTCCTACTTTTTTTTTTTTCCCACTTTTACAGGTATTCATTAATTTTGCTACACAGCAGCAAGGTGTCTCACATTCTTCAAAAGAACCTCCTGTTGTTAATTGTGATCACCTGCCAGTCTAGGCTTGGAATAAGCTACAGCAGCACATATATGTGTGTATGTTTGTGTGTATATATATATATATATATATGCATTTTACTTGCAATAACTTTTCAGCTCTTAATAATTTGTCTACCAGGAATAAATACTGGTGAGTTTGTAAGCCATAAGAAATGCTACTAGTTCTTAGTAAACCAAAAAACTGCTCACATGCAGACATGCCAAAACCTGCCAAAAAGCAATGCTTATTAATTAACAGAAATTTTATTATACAAATAGCCTAATTAATGTAGCTTTATGTTAAGGAAAAAAAAAATAAAAAGGGAAAAAAGGTTGATCTGAAGTGTCATGGTGTAGAGTAGTCATTTTTTTTGGTGGTGGCTATACATTTAAGTACAGTAATCTCTTGCATGCAAACTTAATATCTAATTTTTGCATGTTTCATGGTTTCACCCCAGCATGACAAAGCAAGAAGAAGCCATTGAATTGTAGCAATTCAGTTCTGTGTTATGCTAAACTAAATTAGCTTTTCTATTGTATAAAGGATGCACTATATTCCATATGGTTTTATGTTAAAAAGGTTATTAGAGTACTAGTCTGCCTTCCAGTTATCTTAAGTAAATTTAACAAGGCTTCATAAATCATACTTGACAATGAGATTTCACTTATGCCTGCAGGTTGCTGCTGGAGGAATTCTCAAGTATCTTTTTAATGACCTGTTTCCTTTTTCTCATCCTTTTGTTTCTTATTTATTTTTTGTTGGAAAATAATGTCAAAATGCTGTTTAATGGCCATGTTAAAAGAAAATAAGCATTCAGACATTGATCAATAAACTTTTCAATAATAGTATACTTTGATGCTAGATGCTTCAGACAAGGCAATGCCACAGCCTTCAGTGTATATATGTCTAACAGAAGTGAATATTTAATGATTTCTTAACTCTTTATGTATTGTGGTGGGAGAAAAAAATGGCAAAAAAATCTTTTGAGTGAACTGTTGCCTCTTCCAAAACAAGTATTTGGGGCTCTAGTGAAAAGTGGATGATGCCAACTCTGTGGACTACGTTGTCTGACAGTTGAAATTGTAGAACTGGTGACTTAGAAGTGAATTACTGCAATGTAATTCTGGAGTGGGCAGGGGAAGTGTACTTCAAGATTAGGAAGAATTTATTTTTAATAGACAACTTTGCAATGCTGCTGCTTTATTTCCCTGCTGTACAAAGATGAAATGTTAAAAAAAAATACATATTTGTGTTTCGCGCTTTACAAGATGACTCAGAAGACTGGTTTTTATGAGACTTGATTTGTTGGTGTGGTTTTGGCCCACTGTGCTTTCTTTGAAATCAGAATTCAGGTAAACTATTTCTATAAAAGTAAAATTAAATCCTGGAGAAGTAAAAAAGAAAAAAGTGAAGATTTACACACTTGGTCTCCATGTTGGGTCACCCCAGGTGAGAGGGACCTGAGGGTCCTGGTGGACAGCAGGATGTCCATGAGCCATCAATGTGCCCTTCGTGGCCAAGGCGGTAAGTGGCATCCTGGGGTGTATTAGAAGGGGTGTGGTTAGTAGGACAAGAGAGATCCTTCTCCCCCTCTATTCTGTACTGGTGAGACCTCACATGGAATAGTGTGTCCAGTTCTGGGCCAATCAGCTCAGAAAGGACATAGAANCTGGAACATAGAAAGTTCCATCTGAATATAAGGAGGAACATTCTCACAGTGAGGATGACAGATCACTGGGACAGGCTGCTCAGAGAGGTTGTGGAGACTCCTTCTCTGGAGACATTCAAGACCAATATGGACACATTCCTGTGTGATTTAATCTAGGTGATCCTGCTCAGGCAGGGGGGTTGGACTAGATGATCTTTCGAGGTCCCTTCCAACTCCTAAGAGTCTGTAATTCTCTTAAAGCCAAAAGTCACCTCCCCACCTTCTTGTATTGGATCCAGCAGGGTCGGAGATAATTTTCCTCATAGCAGCCCTCATAGTACTGTGTTTGCATTGCTAGCTAGAAAGGTGTTGATAACACAACAGTATTTTAGAATCACAGAATGGTTTGGAAGTAACCTCAAAGGTCATCTAGTTCCACCCCCCCCTGCCATGAGCAGGGACAACATCACTAGCCCAGGTTGTCCAAAGCCCCATCCAACCTGGCCTTGAACACTGCCAGGGAGGGGGCAGCCACAGCTTCTCTGGGCAGCCTGTGCCAGGGCCTCACCACCCTCACAGGGAAGAGTTTCTTCCTAACATCTAATCTAAATTTACTCTCCTTCAGTTTAAAGACCATTATCCCTTGGTCTGTCGCTACATATCATTGTAAAAAGTCCCCTCCAGCTTTCCTGTATGGCTCCCTCAGCTACTGTAAGGGTGCTAGGAGGTCTTGCCAGAGCCTTATCTTCTCCAGGCTGCACAAGCACAAAACTCAGCCTGTGTACATAAGGAGAGGTGCTTCAGACCCTTGATGAACTTTGTGGCCCTCCTCTGGACTTGTTTCAACAGCTCTATGTCCTTCTTGTACTGGGGACCCCAGAGCCGGACAGTACTTCAGGTGGGGTCGCACAAGAGTGGAGTAGAATCACCTTCCTCAACCTGCCAGCCATGCTTCTTCTGATGCAACCCAGGATGTGATTTTTGGATTGCCAGCTCATATTCAGTTTTTCAACCACCAACACCCCCAAGTCCTTCTCCATAGGGCTGCTCCCAATGCACTCATCCCCCAACCTGTTGGTTTCTAATTGACTTCGTTTGGTAGAACAACAGGCAAGATAAGCTATTCTGTTAAATCTTGCCAGGTCCTGACTGAACTGTTACAGGAACACAGTGATTTAAGATCTTGATAAAAACCAAAATTTGACTCTTCTTGTTCATAGGGATATGTTTGGCAACAAAAAGCAGCACAAGAGATAGCTATGAATACATAGGATGAAGCCCTGTGAGATGCTGAAGTACCAAATTCCCAGTGCAGGCCAGGTCCTGATTCTCTGTTGCTTTGCGCTTAACTGGGAATACAGAATTCTGCCATCCTGGTGTGTCACTGCTTCATCCCATACTTTCTATTGCACAGAACAATATTAAAAATCAATTCTTTGTTCTTTTTAAGTCCTATCATTCCTTGACAAATTTACCTAACCTCTTTTATATCTCTTCCTCTGAGAAAGACAACACCTATGGCAGGCTACCTCCAAGGTCCCTCTGCTTTGATGTTACAGCAATACAAACTTTGTCTCATAAAACCTATTTCTTCCACTCTATTCCCTCTTTCCTTTACATAATTCCTCTTCCCTAATCTCTCTTCTTTTGGTCTGGTTGTGTACATGGGGTAAGTTTGAAGAACTGACTGATGGATAAGACTCTGCGTCTAATTTTCAAGTCCAACTAGCTACACAGTCTTTCTCTGTTAGTCCTAAATAGAGTGAAACCTGTCTGACTAATGACCAGTGACAGAACCTGAGGGAAAGGTGTGAAGCTGCGACAGGGGAGGTTTAGGTTGGACATTAGGAAGAGGTTCTTTACTGAGAGGGTGGTGGGGCGCTGGCACAGGCTCCCCAGGGAAGTGGTCACAGCACCGAGATTGGCTGAGTTCAAGCAGGGTCTGGATGATGCCCTCAGTGACATGCTCTGATTTGGCTGGCCCTGTGTAGAGCCAGGAGCTGGACCCCTTATGGGTCCCTTCCAACTCAGGAGATTCTGTGATTCTATGAAAGAGCTGAAAAAATCCAGCTACTGAGGTGAACTGGCTGTCTCTAAACTCAATATCAAGACTGCATATGTGTTGGTAACCTTGGAAAGAAAAGACAGTTTTCCTCTCTTAATTTTACCACTATTCTCCTTTGCAACCTCAGACAAGTGATTTAGTCATTCTGTGCCTGTTTAGTGCTCTGTAAAACTATTTTAACTGTTCATATAGAAAGTTTTCAAAACTGTGGCCTGTCACACCTTCAGGACACATCAGGCAATTGGACAGCTGTCTTCATTGTGAAACTGCTTGAAATAAGAATGCATTGCTGTATAAAATGTCTTCCCTGTTTGATACAGCTAACAGATCTGTAAGGCGTTGTTACTGTAGTGTCCGCTGGATCTGAAACCAGCTTTAGAAGATTTTTGTTTCTTTAACTGTGATACTCAATCTTGCTTTGCATTCCTCATAACATAAGTGACCATGGGGCTCAGGGTTTCATATCCATAGGGCAGCAGTCCTCCACTCCTCCCAAGCTTCAGTCATCAGAGAGTTTCTGTGCTATTTTGGTCATTGTTTAACCCAGCACTAGGGCAAGCCCGATGTCAAATTCACAAACAATATCACATTATAAATCAAACATAACTATCAAAATTCTTACATTCTGGAAATTTAAAGATGAAAATATTTGGTTTTCATGCAATTAGCACAAATAAAAGAAATAGCTTGGATAATTTTCAGAACTGTAGAATCAGAAGTGTCAAAATGGCTTAAAGACAAACCTAGCGTTTTTCACAATTAGAAATAAACAACTATGGACATATTTATTCACATTTAGATTTAAGGTAGAAGACTATATAGTATACATAAACACTAACTCAACACTTTGGAATACATTTCTGTGACTATAATTTTTAAAATGTGCTTTAAAAGATTTTATACATGGAAACTTTTATATTCTTCTATGTTACCCAGTTGATGAAGAGCTAGAAGATCTATTTCTAATTGGACAGCTTGCAAAGGCTTAAAAAATGATACAATTCTTTTCATTAACTTTAACAACAAGTTCATATAAAACATGCAGTTAGTAAGCAGTCTTAGCTCTGGGCCATCACTAAGAATTTTCAGTGATTAGTTGGCCACTGACAAGTGCCACTTCTAATCACTTAGTTAACTTTGGAAGGGAGAAAAGCCCAACAACAAACCCATCAAAACACTTCAAAATGTTGTGTGTGACCTTGATTCCTACCTTTCATATACTGAGAAGACTCTTACCTACTTGTTTCAGATTCACGTATTGCTAACAGAATTATTCATAATAACAGACTTCTAAGAAAACAATTTCAGGTTCTTCTTATTAGACAATTATCATTAGCTACAGAGTACTAAATGAAAATGACTGCAACTCCTCAGCTAGATCATTACATGCATATTCCATTTGATTCAGAATAAATGTCACACACTCCTTCACTCAAGTCCTCAGCTGTAATTATTTCTGAATAATATTAAAGGAAAAAAATCTCACAAACATTTGCACTTTGTAGGAGTTGAATCAAGGTGCAGAAGTTTTAAGTCCGAGGGGATAGTTGAGGTTTTGAGAAGAGTTTGGTCACTGCATATAGTAAGGTAGACCAGGAATTAAAAGTGGTGTCAAAATAGGGAACAAAATTTGCAATTTCTCTATTTCAGTACAAGGTAAAGGAAAAAAGTGTTTCTGAAATTTCTCTTGAATTCTATGCATTATACTTCATTATAAACTAGCTTTATTTTTTTCCTCAGCATGATGGTGAAAGGACTCAAGTTTGATTTTTCCTTACATGGCAGCATGTTAGAGGATCCTATTCTTTTCCTGCTAGCTACCTCATAGTCAGATAAGTCCCCAGACACTCCTTTAACTTGTCCATGGCATGCACCAGCGCCCTAACAGGCGCAAAATTATGCATGCATGGTATCCTATAGCTGGAATACATTATTAGCACATGGAAATCTCACCTATCACTACTCTTAATCATTTGCTTATATAGCTTATATTTTCCTTCTTCTCCATTTGTACTACATAACCAAATATTAAACCTGATGATTTGATGTGCCAAAGGTAAAAGACGAGTAGAAACTTTTACAGTGCAAAGTTGTCTGATTTTTGCTTTTACAGACCCATTGTGAAAAGAGACAGAGTATGGCCATAAACGTATTTCCAATGCAGCAACAGGCATGAGGGCACTGCTGGAATAATATTCAACACAATGCAAAATTTTAATAGAGAAGAAAAATGCTTTGATTTCTTTCAGTGATCCGTATCATTACTCGGAACAGAGAACTCATCCATTAAAATATTTAGCAGTACTTTGCCTGTTGAGAGTAGCAGACTGTTGCTTTCTGTGCAGGAATAAGACACCTGTGATTTCTGCTCTGTACCTGCTACCCACCTTCATTACACATGCAGCATCGTTTTTTATTTTGAATGTAAGTATCTAAAGCAACCGAGAAATCATTTTCTCTTTAGTTGCTGTAGGCCTGAGGAAAGCTGTCTGACCTAGTCAGCTTTCAATCACCACTTAAAGCCAGATCTTTGCGCTGCTAGCTTTGATCTCCTTGTTCTTTAGAAAGAAAAATTGAAAGTGCTGACATAAAAAGATTAAATCGCATTAAACTGAATCAAATATAGTGTCAGTTTTGCTACTCACTATGAAAAGATCAGGAAAGCAATATTCTTACCTAAATTGGGTTTAGACTGATCCAGGAGTTGAGCAGTTCCAGCAAGAGTCAGATTCAACTTCCTAATTTATGAGATTTTCAGACCCCAGTGATTCAAATTTCCCAAGGACAAACAAGCTCCAAAGGCACCCAATATCTCTGCTGAAAACCACATGACACATCTTATACTACCCTGGGAGAAATTTATCATATTTGGTCATGACTGAACCAAACCAGAGAAATAATTTCTTTCTTTTCATGAAAAAAAAAAAAATCTTTACAGAAATGTAGTATGTAGTATGTCTTTTAAAATGACAATTCATGAGTTCTGCCATCCTGTCCACTACCAACACCACCTCTGCACCTCCACTTAATTTGCACTACTTTAAATCTAAATTCAGACTTACAATTTTTTTTGCCCACCTCTTTCTGTAATTGGGTGAAAATTAAAGTAGGGCTTGAAACAATCTGCTCTATGGTTGGGCAGAAGCCCTTCTTTTGACTTTGGCAATGGAATAAGCCCTTAAAAGTATGAAAATAATCTCACCAATTTCAGTGTTAAGTATTTCAGATATTCAGTTGATTTTCTTATTTTGAGCTTAATTCTGGTTTATCACTGGGGTGAAGGGCACATTTTCATAGTCAGAGAATTCTACTTGAAATAACACATGAAGCTTTCCTGACAGAAATTTCACAAAATAAGTTATTTTTTAAAATCCTCACCTGTCTTTGATTCAAAATCCAGAGGTGTTAGAAAACAAAAATTCTGCAAGATTTATGAATTCAGGGATACTTAACATATAAACGACTTATTCTGTCCAGACTCCTTGTGGTGGGTTTGCAATGTGGCTTTTTTAAGAAGCAGCTAAAATATTTCTTTAGGGTCCAACAAAGCAAATCCCAGCTGGGCTCCCAAGGCCGAACTCCCAAACCCTGTTACTGACAAGGCCGGCCGGGCCAATCAGCGCCGGTCACAGCACCTCTGAGAATCACATTTGAGAGAGAGAAAAACACAAACAGCTGCATTTTGCCACCAGAGAAGGGAGTGAGAAGATGTGAGAAACTTTGCAGAGACCAAGGTCAGTGAAGGGGGGGAGGAGAAGGCACTGAGAGAAGATTTCCTGCAGCCCGTGGAGAATACCATGGTGAAGTGGGTGTCCCCTCACAGCCCATGGAGGACGAAGAGACCCCACTTGCTGCCCATGGAGAGGTTCCTGGGCTGGGCAGAAGCCAACCATGGAGCAGGTGGAGGAATATGGAAGAATCTGTGACCTACATTGGAGCAAGCCCCTGGCAGCACCTGCAGCCCACGGAGAGAGATAAGAGGCACAGAGAGAGATGGAGGCCCACATCGGAGCAGGTTTGCTGAGGGGGCTTGTGACTCTGCGGGGACCAGACTGGTACCAGCAGTCTGGGACTGAGAGACTGAGAGACATTTTATGAGTTTATAGCAGTGACCCACACTGGGGCAGTTGGTGAAGAGCCGAGACCCCATGTGAGAGGACTCACATGGAGAAGGTCGTGCAGGATTGTCTCCCGTGGGTGGGATCCCACACTGGCACAGGGAAAGGGTGTGAGAAATGTGCTGCCCCCCACCCCCCCACCAGAAAAACAACTCATGAGGAACTGACTGAAGGCTGAAGCATCCATTCCCTATTTCCCCCCCTTCTACCCCCTCCCCCTCCCCAATCCCGTGCCATCCTGGGGAGGAGAAACATCATTATTAGAGTGAATTCTACAGAGAAGGGAGGGGTGGGGGGTGGTGTTTTAAGAGCTGTTTTGTACTTCTCATTATCTGACTCTGGTTTCTGTGTTTCTTTAGTGTAGTGAGATAAATTAGAGTTTTCTTGCCTTTCTTCTCTGTTGAGTCTGTTTTGCCCGTGACGCTAATTGCAGAATGATCTCTCTCTGTCCTTATCTCGACTCCAAAGCCTCTCAGCATGTATTTTCTCCCCTGTCCAGCTGAGAGGGGAATGATAGAGCAGCTTTGGTGGGAGTCTGGCCTTCAGCCAGGGTCAAACCAGCACTCTCCTATCTTAGGAATTTTTTTTTTAAGAAGAAAAAACAAACAAACAAACTAAAGAAAAAAAAAAACCTGAAAAATCTTCAAAATACTTTTCTTGAAACTTACAGACTTTAGGAATACAGCAAGACAAAGAGAGGGAAAGTATCCTTAGACAGAACCCAGTACACCAGAACTCAATTATATTTTGACCTTCTTTATCCATGAAGGATTGGTATACAGACATTGTTTGCTCCGTGTGTGAATTAAATTGGGTCTCTCGAGATGTATATGAAGCAATTTAAGAAAAGAAAACACTGTTATCTAAATTTACTGAACCATCAATCTGAAGTAAACCTTATTTACTGTATTCATCTATTAAACCAATATAAAATTCCACATTTTAATCTGAAAGAAATGACAATTAGTGTTACACAGCCAAACCTTGCAAAAGCTCCCCTGTCTAAGCATCCAGCTTAACTACCATTTGTCTGTCCCACCACAGTGAGTCTTGTATGCTTTTATCCTTCCCTTGGTCTAAGGAAGCTGAAGGACTGTTGCATGAATTCAACTCCCTGGAACACTTCCCTAAGCTGCCTTATATCCTGAGAACTAGCACCTTCTCCTTTCCCAAACACATCCTCTAAATGTCTTTGTGTACATTTCATTTTTTATAAGGACTAGTGTTGACTGAAAGAGAGCTATTAGTTTATAAAAATAAAACAAAAAAAAAAACCAAAGAAAGCCAATTGATCATAAAGCCAACAATGTACAGATTTAGACATACCAAATCATAATATTATTTTTTAAAAAGCCCTTTGCCATGTTCTTGCTCTACATTCCCTTCTATTTTTTTCATCTGAGCAGGAGCTCCAGAAATGTTCTCCTGTGGAGTGGTTTTCGATCACGACTCAAAGATGCTTGGCTGTGCCTTGTACATTCAGTTTCTTCCACCCTAAGATCCTGAAATTAAGCAGGACACTTCTGTGATAACAAAGCCCTGTTTCTTCCCAAATTGCTTACAACTACCTTCTTTTTTCTTTCATCTACACTACTTCTTTCACACTTTGCTTAGTAAGATTGACTTTTGTTGTTGTTCTGATTGAAGACCTTGAAAACTTTCCTCTTGTGCAGAAATTAAAGATAACTAGTTTTAACTTGAGCAATGTCAAGGAATCACAGACTGTTAGGAGTTGGAAGGGACCGGGAAAGATCATCTAGTCCAACCCCTAGACTGAGCAGGATCACCTAGATTAGATCACATCACATAGGAACGTGTCCAGATTGGTCTTGAATGTCTCCAAAAAAGTGGACTCCACAACCTCTGGGCAGCCTGTCCCAATAATCTGTCAACCTCACAGTGAAAAAAATTTTCTTATATTAGTGTAGAACTTCCTATGTTCCAGCTTGGACCCATTGCTCCTTGTCCTATCACTGGCCAACACCAAGAAGAGCCTGGCTCCATGCTCTTATGCTCACCCTTAACATATTTATAAACATTAATGAGATCACCCCTCAGTCTTCTCCAAGCTGAAGAGACCCAGCTCCCTCAGCCTTTCCTTATAAGGAAGGTGTTCCACTCATCTTGGTGGCCCTGCTGGATTCTTTCTAGGAGTTCTATGTCCTTTCTAAGCTGATTGGCCCAGAACTGAACACAATATTCCAGATGCAGTCTCACCAGGGCAGAATAGAGGGAGAGAAGGACCTCTCTTGACCTACTAGCCA
>VXBZ01011489.1:0-45715 GCA_013399135.1 Heliornis fulica | reverse complement strand
CCAAGTCCTTCTCCTCAGGGCTGCTCTGGAGCCACTCTCCACCCAGTCCGTATTTGTGACTGACATTGCCCCGACCCAGATGCAGGACCTTGCACTTGGCCTGGTTGAACCTCATGAGGTTGGCACGGGCCCACCTCTCCAGCCTGTCAAGGTCCCTCTGGATGGCATCCCTCCCCTCCAGCGTGTCGACAGCACCACACAGTTTGGTGTCGTCAGCGAACTTGCTGAGGGTGCACTCCATCCCACTGTCCATGTCACCGACAAAGACGTTGTAGGGCCGGGCCCAACTTGGACCCTTGAGGGACATCACTTGTGACTGGTCTCCATTTGGACATCAAGCCGTTGACCACCACTCTCTGAGTGCGGCCATTCATCCAGTTCCTTATCCACCGAGTGGTCCATCCATCAAACCCATGCCGCTCTAGTTTAGAGAAAAGAATGTCATGTGAGACACAGTCAAAGGCTTTGCACAAGTCCAGGTAGATGACATCTGTTGGTCGTCCTTTGTCCACCGATGCTGCCACCCTGTAATAAAAGGCCACCAGGTTAGGCACGATCTGCCCTTCGTGAAACCATGTTGACTGTCACCAACCACCTCCTTGCTCTCCATGTACCTTAGCATGGTTCCCAGGAGAATCTGCTTCCTTTTCTGGTCAGCTCAGCTCACGGAAATTAAGTATGTTGCTGGTGTGTGCCAGTCCCAGGGTAATGGGCTGCAGTGTTTAAGCTGTTCACAAAGTGTTGAGAGCGTCTTTTCTCTGTGCAATGCCCAGAATGTAAAGCATGCAGCTACCTTGGCTTTCAGATGCTGTGCCATCCATCACTGCAGATTCGCTCTATTTGTCATAGAAATAGTCGAGCTTTGCCTGTATTGCTTCGTACTAGGGTGTCTCAGACTATGTTCCAAACACTCTGCCAGCCTGTCCAAGTCGAGCAAGGATGTGAAGCACCATCTGAGATGCATGTACCCCAGTGAAAAGTTGAGGGGGTGGGTGTCTAAGGTGTTTCATCTGAACAAAGAATATCTTTGCCACTAGAGTAGGACCTTTGGCAAGTCAGGTCTGGGTGCTGGGGTTTGCCTATAGATATAAAGTCTTGTAAGTGTGGGCAGATTTTGACATATTACACTTTACTTTTGCCCATGTGTAATAGCCTCTTAATTACCCTGAGGCAGCAAACTCCCTCAAAATTGCTAGAAACGTACAGTATATTCTGTATTTGCTCTTTCTCATGAGGGTACACTACACAATTGGAGCATTGATAAAAATTGTATAAACAATTAGTACCAATTACTGTGACAGTGTAAAGCGACTAGTACTTTTCCTAAACTTTTTGGTATCAAAGAAGATAGCCTAAAAAAGTGGTTTTACTAAAGAAAAAGATCCAGTTATAGCAGAATCATTATTAATTTTCCCCCACTTTTGTTAAGGGTGGTTGCCAATGCTTCTAATCTGTTAATGTTCATGAAAAAATTACTCAACTCCATCAGGTTACAATGATTTAACATTTAACCAACAATGACAAGCTTGAAGTTTTAAATTTGCTTTAATGATTGCAAATGAAAACGACAACCTAGACTGTCAGTTTTTTTCAACTACTTTCATAACTTTACAAAAAACATTCTTCTTAATGAAAAAAATCCCAACCACTACCACCACCTGATGGTGTTGATAAACGTCACATTCTGAAGACATTAAATATACTCTAGGATTTCACCAACATTAAAAAGGGTACCAGTGGCAGGGAGTGCCCAGGTTAGACAACCATCTGACTAGCTTTCCTTACATAAGTTTTTTGTGGCTTATTTCTACTGGATATGCACATTTAATATTTTTGCTGCGTTTAGGCATCAACAGGTAGGTGGCATGAAAATTTAGTTCTACATAGGAGAGGTGAAAATGAATTTGCTCATACCTAATTTTGCTTGCCTGTGCTTAGAGTTTTGGAGATTGAGGAAAAAAAAAATTATTTGCTTTTAAAAGAGCTGCTCCACCAAGATTGTAAAGATACATTGACCCCGTCAATTAAATTGGAATAATTATGGATGACAGTCTAATTTGTGGCTCCACATGTGAATTAGTTGGACACAGTGCATGAGCTTTTAATTTACTTTCATTACCCTTATTTCCTAAAATGGTCGTCCTCACACCTAGACATGGTTTGAAAGAAAAGGTGTTCAGGGATTAGCAGTGTTTGAAATGCTTCTGTGACATTGTGGGAATATTCAGATGGCGTCACTGGTGTCCAACTAAAAATATTCTGGGTACCCACATACTTCATCTGGACATCTACATCTTTTCTCCAAAAATACAGATCTTCAATTCTGAACTGCACCAGAGCTACTTCCTTAAAGTGCATGGTGTGGATATCCCTCATTATTTTTTATTTCGCAACACTTAAAATGGCTTTTGTGAAACTGTCATCTGTTTAGTACTTCTACTGTATATATCTCAAATTTTTTTATCTATAAAATGTTTGCCAACAATATGGTACTGAAAGAGCCAAGGAACAAATAAGTGAACAGTACTGGAACACGTAATACAGAAAACACCCCAATCTGAGAGATGATTAAATGAACAATTCTACTTTTTAAAGACTACTTCTCTTGCTGTCATCATAAAAAAGAAACCCAAGAGGTGCAATTCTACCTCTTATAAGATGGGTTTATTGTTCATAATTTCAAGACAGAATACTTGAAATACTGAGGGAGGAATTGAAGAAAAGTGTAGTAGCTCAGAGTAGCTCTGTGTTTGATTAGCTGTCTGTCCTAAGCATGTGTAATACATAGAAAGGTGGTTCCGACTATAACAAGAGATTTAACTTGTGGTATTGTGCGTATCAGTAAGAGGACTCAATGTGTCTCTATATTATAATCTCTATAATCCTCTGATTGTCAAGGGTGCATCCTTGGTGATAGAAGAAGGAAAGTTTGGGAGAGGGAAGTCTTTCATATGTGCAGGACAGAAAACTTTGAAAGATGGCCTGTGAAGATGAGACTTGTATGCCTGACTTCTGTCGCGGTGAGCCAGAATCAGAGACATTTACTCATAGAGTTATCGTGTCTGTTCCGATTTATTGTTAGTTAGTAGTTCATTTATATAGGTTTGTTCTTAAGCGTAATCATACAGGATTGGATAACATCTTGGTTTTGCCAGTAGTGATTGGTTAGGCATTACGTAGGTTAGTATCTTCTGTTATGGCTTGGTTACAACCAGATAGGTTGTAACCTATCTGAGGGTCCAGGCCCAGATGTTCAGCCTCCTGTTTTCATCTAGTGTTCAGCCACAAGGTCACGCTGACCTGATAACATACATGCTGTTCCGCTCACTCAGCACTTCGCTTCAGGCCAGAGATACTCTGCAGCATCGTGGCCTTGTGCTGCTAGCCATCCCCCAACAGACTTCTAAAGGATGTAATTCAAATACCTTCTTGTTTACATTTGCACTGCTCCAGGTTCACTTTATTTTGATACGAAGTTCCCCCTATTCTGGTCTGTCTGCATTCATATTTCAGGACATAATTTGGGTTGGAAAAGGCCTCAGGACATCTCTAGCCCAATCTTCCGATCAAAGCAGAGACAGCTAGGTCAGGGCAGGTTACTTAAGACATTTTTGGTCAGGACTTGAAAAGCTCCAGGGATGGGAGCTGAACAGCCTCTCTGGGCAACTTGTTTCAATGCCTGAGTATCCTCATGGGGAAAAAGCTTTTCTTTATATGCAGTCTGAACCACTTTTATGACAATTATGACTGATGTGTCTTTGGCAGTATGTGTTATCATCAAGAGCCTGGCTTTGTTTCCTAGTTGACCACCTTGTCGATACTGGGGGACTATTATTAGGTACCCACCTCACTGAAGCTGTCTCTTCCCAAAATAGACAAGCCCTGGTCCTTCAACCTCTTCTGAAAGGACAGATGTTCCAGTTCCCAACCCTCTTGGTGGCTTCTCCCTGAACACTGGTTTTATCAGTACCTTTCTTGTACTGACTGAGGGCACCAAGACTGAATGCAGTACCTAGATGTTTGCTAATGAGGCATATAATCCCTCCCTGCAGTCTCCTGCCTATGCTGCTGCTCATAGGATGCTGCTGGCCATCGTTACTGCTGGAGCAGGCTGCTGGCTCACACGCAGCTTTCTGTCTGCCATAATACCCAGGATCCTTCCTGCAGACCTGCCCCCCAGCAAGCTGATTGCCAGGCTGTGTCTCTGCAGGGACTTGCCTTTCCCTAGTGTTTGGCTGAGCATTCATCCCACACTGTGGAATTTCATGGTGTTTCTGTTGACCCATTTCTCCAGCCTCCCTGGGTCCCTCCTTATGACAGCTCTGTCCTTGACCATATGATCTGGTCTCTCCAACTTGGTGTCATCTAGGAACCTGATGAGATGCACTCTGATGGCTCCTCCAGGTCATTAAGAAAGATATAAAACAGAAAGGTCCCAGGATAAATTCTTGTTATATTCCACTTGTTACTGGCCTTCAGGGAGTTAATTATCCATTAACCACAGCCCTCCAAGCATGATCATCCATTTTTTTTTTGCACAATCTACTTGTTCACCCATCCAGACTGTAAGATGTTAACTTGGATAAAAGATTACTTTGTGAGAATGTTGCACATGTTTAGTCTTTCTAAAGTCAGGATAAATACCATCTATTGTCCTTTCCTCCTCCACAACTCGGCTCATTTTATCACAGAAGGCAATCAGGCTGGTCAGGCATCATTTACACTTGGTAAATCCATGATGACTGTTTCAAGTCACCTTCTCATTCATGGGCACATAAACGTGTCCCTCTAATAAGAAAAGGGAAAGTGATCCTTTCAAAACTAAGACTGGCCTTTCTCACAGTCAGTGAAACTGGATGGCATTTGTCTTCCAGTGAGGGGCAAGATCCTGCACATTTCAGGTCTGTGGGAGTTTTAGCAGACCCATAAACTAGAAATGGGTTTGTTTGCTTGTTTGTTTGTTTGTTTGTTAATAAAAAGATTTTCAGAGTTAATCATAGTTTAAGATGGAGGACAAGATTTTGTTTGCCAGTTTATTTTTTCCAGACAGCACCTACAGGCCAAACAATAATAAAGAATGATGTCTTGCCCTGGGAGTTGCTTCACCCAGCTACCCATTGAATTTAAGTTCATATAAAGTGGAAAGAATTAGGAACTAACCGCAAGGAACACTAGGGATATTTATTTTATCATTGCTGTGTCTGCCTTAAGCACACAATAGTTAAGATTATAGCTGTGTCTTGCAACTCAGTCTAACTCGGTAGAACTTGTTAGGAGACAGCTCGAGGGTGAAACCTGGTCATGGTACCCTCAGTAGCAGCATTGAAAGTATTGTATAATTTTTTTTCTGTCTTTTTTGTTTTATTTAAATTTGCAGTACTTAAACAATTGAGACTGGATATACGAATGTAAAAGAAAAAAGCAGTGAGACATACCAGCAAGGTAAATAACTGCTTTGCCTTATTGACTGATAAAGCAATCATTCCTTTTTGTGTATTTTCTTTTTCTCTGTTACCTGTATTTGATCCTCACTTTTTATTTCAAGTTAGATTTAAACTGTATGCCAACACAATTCCTAAAACAGGAATTTTTTTTCCTACATTTTTGTGCAATCTTTTGTACTCAGAAAATAATAACTATAGCCTTTACACGCTGTCATGTTCCAAAACTGCTACAACTTTACATCCCTTGACCAAAAGAACAGTCATGGCCAGAAGTAGAGCCTGTTCTCCACATGACCACACACATCACAGATTTTTTATATGGATTTCTACCTGCCTCTTGACTACGTACTAATCTGGTGATATTAAAGAACTTGACATCTTTCCTTATTCTGGCTCAGACTCATTTAATTTAATTTGACACACTTAGCTGCAGAACTTGAGTTAGGAACACTGTCACCTCAGAGTGGCTCACAATCAGTATGAACAGATAAGCACATCCCAGGAATTATTTAGTACATCTCACTATATGTCTGTTGCGAATATAGAGAGTTTGGGATAGTTAGGCTTCTATATAGGTGTGTCACTATAGTAAATGTGTTTGTCTGTGTTTTTATTCAGTCTTGGGAAAACTCTGTTGCAAACAGGAAATTACAAATTATTTCAATCAGTTTCAGTCCTTTGGAAGATGTAGGATTTTCCTTTCCTCTTTCGTTATGATCTTAAAAGAATGAGGAGGAAAAAAAAGATATTTTGATGAGCAAAAATTTCATTGAGCAGATTTTAGTTTTCTGTTGTTGTTTTAAATGACTTCCTAACTGAAAGTCTCTACATTGTCAAAAAACTAAAAAATGTGCAATATCAGGAGCTATTGCACAGGTATGACTGGTCAGAAGATGATATCCCCTTGCTTTCCTATTGCTTTGCTTTGGGCTTCAGAATCAAGTGGAAAGACAGATAACAATTCAGGATAAGTGCAACAAAAGACTTTAAGGTATAGTATGGTTCTGCAGGCAAGATGACTTATTTAGAGACAGACCTTTTTGTAGCTATATCCTTTCTATTTATATGGCTGTAGTAACGGAGGAACCAGTGACAGCTAGAAAGAATCTAGATGTTTCCTATTTGAATACAGCTGGAGGGAAAAGCTTCAAGGGGGAGCCTGGACCAGAAGGAAGGTGTCATATAGCATGCTCTGGGTAATGAAAAAAGATGGGATTTGTTCAGTGTATTTGGTTTAAAGGGTAAAGCTGTACTTGAGAAACATTTAGGTGAGGTACAAATCTCTCTTGGACTAACAAACTGGCTATGTCTGTTTCTCTTATCTCTTTAAGTGTATGCTCATCGCATCAAAGAAGTGCAAAGCTGATGTAAACTGCATCCTGTGGGTGTGACTTCTTGTTTTCAGGGCAATTATAGACAGGGCAGGTCTACTAAGATGTAGGAATAAGGGAAACAGGAGGTTTGATGTAAAAGAGCATAGAGGCTTCAACTCAGTATCACCCAGCATTATGCTTTTAATATCTTTGTGAGGTACAGAAGCACTGTTGTTTTTGGTGTACTGATGATGCTAAGTACATTAAAGTTTAAGGCTATTGGGCTGTCTATGCCAAATCCCATAGCGAATCTGCAGGAAAGCATGAGAAATATGATGAGTCTCTTTACTCAACTTCCTAACAGCGAATTTTTCTCAACATTACTCAAACTGTGTTTTCTCTAATTTGATTCCATTGCTTTTTCCTGTCTGAGTCTCCAACCCTTAGTTCCTTGATCAGCTGAGCTTTCAAAATCAAATGGAAACTGATGAAATTTCAAAAGAACAAGCGCATATTGTATGATGCATACAACATGTTAGACAAAATGCAGAGAATAGCCTTGTTTCTCCTCTTGCTAGTTTAAGTTGAAGCTGTAAATTGTGATGTTTATGTGTAGTGCAACTTTTGCTACATAAAGACTAATTAATGCTGTCTTAGTACTACACTACAAGACCTGGCACTGGCCTACGCTTTGATAGAATACAAGTGAACACAATATCATATGTGTTATTTCTCTACGTGCTGCTGCACATCTCTGGATTACTAGGACAAAAAAGAAATTAAATGCATTGAGTTCATGAAAAATCTCATAATCCTCATTGCATAACCCCCAGGAATTACCAGAATTTCCAGGAGTGCAAGTATACTTGATGTCAAGCCCTTTCAGCAGTAATTCCTCTTAACAGAATTTTTGTTTTATCCCATATTGAAAAACCCAGAAGAGATGTTTCAAGCAACTGTTCCCTAGTGTGCGTTGGACGATGACATTTCTGAGCACTTTTGCCTGACAAAAGGGAGCTGTACTAGCCTGCGTTAATGTTGTGGTTTTGTGGGACAAGGTTCTGGTGGAGAAGGGGAGCTTCAGGGCCAGCTTCTGAAAGAAGCAGCTGGAAGTTTACCTGAGGGCCAAGAGGGTAAATACCAGCTGGGATTTCAAGTCCAGACTCAGCTACTGACAAGGCATCAGTTACCTGGGAGAAGAGAATGACCTTGAGCTCAAAGTGAGAAAAGGTCATTCTGGAAAAATTATTGATAGAAAAGTTTCAAAAATACTATAGCAGGAAGGTCTTTAAACGCAAAATTGAAAATGGTTGCACTGACACTTGAAGGCCTGATGCCTTTTGGTCTATTGTATCCTGTGTTGTGGTTGACTCCTCTGCAGATTTCTGTGTTTTTGCTCTCAGTGGTGGTGTTATCTCCTCTCCCAAAAGCAGACACATCTGCTATCTATACCCTTTCAGGAGAAAACCTGTGCTATTTAGAGGTTTGGAAGCAGTCATCAGAGACACCAAACCAAAGCTCTTTGAAAAAGACAGGGAATTCTTTAGGGTATCCTCTAATTAGTTGAACTCTCCTTAGTTTTGTGTTCTCTGTCTCTTTAATAATCATGCTCTCTGTTCCATTATCTCAGATTTTTCATAAAAATATTGGCAGTCAAACATGCTAATAGTTACCAGGTAGTCATAGCATACCAGCAGATGCCACGGGACATTATTTGAACACAAAAAAAAAACTCTGTGAAAAATTTAAATTTTAACCAGTTTTGTCAAAAATTTGAAAACATACTATTTCTCATGAAATGTACCAGTGGTCTTGGGCTGCATACCCATATGGTAAAAAATTAAAAGTCTCTTGGTTTAAACTCAACCAGTTCAGCTTACTTTTAGTTGTGATAGTTTTTTCACTCAGCTAATTGTCCTTCCTCTCGGGTAATTTTCTAATTTGCTCTCTATAGCTGTACTTAGGAAAAAAAGATACACTAACTTGTAGAAGTATTTTTCTCATTTATTCCTTTAAATGAAGTTAAAAAAACTCTCAGTCTTAAGAAGCAAAATATCTTTCAAAATGTTTTCATTAAAACTCTGCTGCCAGGAACAACTGTGCCTCTGGCACTGGAGGTTGCCTCTGTGTTGCTTGGTTCTCAGTGGCTCTAATATACTCTGAGAATGTATAATTGCTTCCTGTTGAAGTGATTCAATGAGAGGAAGCAACTTTCTTTTGTTATAATCTGACATTTTATAAGTTAATATTTCAAAATGTAATACCTTTAAGGCCTTATCATAATATTGTCAGTGCATTTGAAAGCTTTTGAAATACTACAGCAAGAAAGAGATACTACAGAGATAAGGTTTTACTTGCTTCTTCCATACTTTGGGACTAACAGGGGAATTCCTACTCCTTTGACTTGGAGGGATGGACATAATAATGGAAATGGCCATTTCATTTTTACCTAAGCATCTGTTTCTGAAAATGCAACCTGAAAGTCCATCAGGGAAAGGATGAAAAGGGGCCAATCTGAGATTCCAGTGACAGCAGACTAAACCACAAAATTGTAAGGTAGAATAGATTAGATATTAATTTAGATTAATGTCCTATTTCTCCTGCTATCTGTTCTGACAAATGTATAAATTGGTAAACCTTCAGCTAGAGTTCTTATCAGTTTAGGTATTTCCTTATGTTCTCAAGCAACAGTATAGACACCAAGAAGAGGAAACCTCTTTATTTCAGTCTAATGGCAACTCCTCCAAATAATGACAACCTTCCTCTTCTTTGAAGTAATTTCTTTAATACATTATTATATTACATACAATTATATTATCCAACTGACAAGTTTTACTGCATGAGTTTTTTAGCAAGATCTATGAATAGTTCTTAGGCTTTGAGATCTTTTCCACTCCAGATTTTCTTTCTGTGAAAAATACATTACTTAAGGTGGTTAATAATTGCATTTAGTAAGTTTAACTCTCTGTATATGAGTAAGATTTGGAAAATCATTCTGGATATTTCTGAATACTCTATGGCAATGTTGGCACATTCAGAACACTGTGATTCACTGGGATCATAGAAGCACAGAATCGCAGACTGGTTTGGGTTGAAAGGGACCTCAAAGATCATCTGGTTCCAACCCCCTGCCATGGGCGGAGACACCTTCACTTTTTGGCCAGTTTGCCAAAAGCCGCAACCAACCTGGCTTTGAACACTGCCAGGGAGGGGACAGCCACAACTAATAATTGACTGTTTTTAATAAGATCCATAAAGTACTATTGCTGTGATACATGATATTCCAAGGGAAGCTGCCACTGTAGCTGCAGTTTTTCTATATGCAGGTGGGTGCACTCTATTCCTTACATTCATGAATTTTTATTGTCAGCAGCAGAACTGGAATTCTTTAGTGTGTGCTGGGTTTCTACACGTTTTTCATCTTGAAAGTGTATATTGTGCTGCAACATGAGCATTGGGCAGAAAGGGAAGCCGAAAGCTTTCATCTTGTACGCAGAGACAAACAACATATTGTCTTGAGTGCCAAAGAAACTGAGAAGAAGAAAAGACTCAGGAAGACAGAACTTATAGGATGGAGGAGGATACCCAAGGAAAGCTTGAAAATGCAAAGCAGTTTCATGCCCAGGGCAGCACATTTTGAGTGATTTATGTTGGTACTTTTAATTTGGGAAAGCTTAAAGCAAAATAGACACGATAAAAAGTGTTTTCAGGAATCTAAAATAGGGAAAGACTGAGGATGCTGTTTCTCTTTGTTGCTTGATTCTGATGCATTTCATCATCTGAGTAGGCCACCACTCCTCACCTTCTCTAAGTGGAACCCTCATGGTGTATGGGCATCTAGTGTGAGCAGTGCTGTAGGTTGAAGGCTTTTCTTTGTGGTAGTGAGAAGGTTTGTATATGGAGCTTATATAAAGTCATATCTATTAATATTACATATTATCCATGTACTGAGAGTATATATATATTAAAATATATACAGAGATATATATAATTCCTTATCTTCTGTGTATAATTCCTTATATTCTGTGTTGTGCAGGATTTACCAAAAAGTTCTCAATGGTTTGTTTGTGTACACAAATTTATAGCTAGTTGTAGATACAGGTGGCAACACTTTATTCTTGCAAATGCAGTTACGAGCACTTCAAGAAAGCTAGCAATTGTGCCTGGAGATGTTTATATTTCCTGTTACTCAAATATATACACTTTCATGTTCCTTGAGGAAAATAGTTCAGACTGTACACATTTTTATAAACTTAGATTAAGATCCAAAAATTCCACACAGTAATGTAAAAATTATTTTGGTAATGGTGGACTTTGCTTCCTCCAGTTGTGGAGTGAGTCATGCTGTTACTGAAGCAGGTACTGTACCCCCAAATTCCTTGGCACATCACATTCCAGTGAAAGTACAGTAGCACAGTTGCGATGGTTCAAAAAGGTCAGGTAGGCTAGGGGATACAGGAACCAGCTGAAGAAAGATCTGAAGAGATTTTCTCAAGCATATACTGATATTTTAAATGTCCCCTGAAGGAAAGACTGCTTTTCTGGTTTTAAATCCTAAAGATTCCCTAAGTTTCAGTCTGTACCCTCGGTTCTTTCATGTGACAGAAGTTAAAAAAAATGTGGATGCATCTCTTCAGTATTTTCTGAATGAGATCCACTGGTTTACTTTTCAAAGAATAGAGCCTTGTTTCTTAATGTTTTCAATTTTGGCTAAATTCAGAGTCTAATTTTAAATGTTCTACCTGCCATCTGCTCCAATTTTTCCTTTGATTGTAAATGTTATTGAGCAAATACCTGACAGGTGTAAATTCACAAAGTTTTATGAACTTAAATGGAATAACAATGCTTTATAGCCCCTGAGGATTTGGCATTATGTCTTAAATACGTAAATGAAATCAGAATGCTGCTATTGGCTATGCCATATCCCAAGAATACTCTTAAAGTTATTTATTTTCCTGCATATGCTGTTGCATAGATCTTTTTCAATTGTTTTAGCCAGTATGGATATCTCTTTATTTTTATAGATATCTCTTAATTTTTTTTTATTTGCCTTATTTTCAGAATAAGCAAATTACGAGTACCATTGGTTTCTTCATTCTATTTTTCTCTGTAGTTAACTGTCTATCTAGATGCTTGCTTCCCATTGTAAAACAGGTGGGATTAATCATCTGGGAAGGTGTAGAGTATCTCCATCATCTCTAAAGGAAGTATAAATGATTAATTTAGACTGGATAGGGAAAGTTACATTAAACAAATTCTGCTGTCTGCCTTTACTGACTTTGTCAAATGATTCTGTTTTGAGCACACATTGATATTTCTGAATGCAGAGGGTGGAACTCAGTGTTTTCATATTTCTGTGATACATAAAAAGAGAAGGTATGTATTCTGAATGCAGATCTACCATTGGTTTATGAAAAGTATGATTCAACTTCCAGCACTAAGGAACTTCCATTTCCTTTGCCTAATCTCTGTTTACAGATCCTTTATCCAGTTGAGGTCAGAGGTGTAATGGAACAGCTAAGGACATATCTTGCCCCCAGTATTTAATTTGGTTAAATTGGGATGTTAAGGAGAATTACTTCAGCTATGGCTTGATATCAAAATCTAGGCAGTTACAGATTTTCCTATGCTATTTGATGATCTGTTACAGGGCTTCCCATTCTGGGTTTGCCTTTAGTCACTAAGCTAAGAAGCATGACTTTTTTCTAATAAAACGTAGAGAAGTCTCAAAAGAATAGAATCTGGAAAGGTCAGTAGCAGAAAAAAGTTCCCATATATGAGATATTTTCAAACAAGACATGAAAAGTATCAAGTGTGAGCCCTGTAAATAGGAATATAATTAAAAGTACAGATGGAAAAAATAAGGAAAAGTAGGTCAGGGATGGTTCTACGGATGCAGCTAGAGAATAACTGATGTGTGTAGGAGTCTCTGTCATTTCCATAAAGAGCTTTATCCTACAGAGCCAGTAAAAGCTAGAGTTGAATGTGCAAGTGGCATTGAGTGGTTTGGAGTGTGTTTGCATTTCAGAGATAAACAAGGGCAACGTGTGAATGCAGTCAAGAGATTGAAACTGCAACAAGAATAAATCTAGAGAGTGTAACTTGTTGGACACTTTTTGTTCGTCCCTTTTTAATCAGTCACTTTCCAATATATATGATGCCAGGAATGTAGTTGACTTGGTGCTTCTTCCCCAATAGCTGTCCAGGTGCTGTGTAAAATAAGTCATTTTTAGATAGTGTCATTATTCTGGTGTGACAACACTGATGGAGATTTTGACTATCCTTTCCTCTAAGCTGTTGTTGGCTTCTGTTTTTAGCTAGAACAGACAGGGATGACTCGTGGTTTTAAGGCTGTATTTTTAAACCTCACTCTCCAGTTTGTAAGTGCACAGGGGCTGTGCAGGAATTCAGACCTGCTGCTATTTAGGGGTTATGTGTATTCACAGCATTCTTATTTCAAAGGAAGCATCAGTCAGGACACTGTTGAGTGCATATACATCAGTTTGACTGAAAGTGTCCTAATCTGCACAATGACCACTTGAACTTTCAGCAGTTCTAATTAAAGTTCTCTCTGTGTGCATCCAGATGCTGCTACTTGTGTTGTCTCTGATAGATGTTTGCTTAACATACCCATGCTTTTTCTTTGGGTTATGGATTCCAAGACAGTGCCCTCTCTTTATACCTCTGGTTGCTTTGAGCTACTTCAATAATGAAAAATGGCAATAAAATTTTCTGGAATAGTTCTTGGGACCCCAGATTTCCTTTTGTAAAGGGAAATACGTTGAAAGCATAGTGTTTGCCCATTAGGAGCAGTGAACTAGAAGTGGTCAATGGTATCAGAAATATCACAGGAAAAAGCCCTGGAAAGCTCCAAAGGCTAATATGATTCAGAAGACGTCTAGATAATATCTATAGATATGTCTTTTTGGATAAGTTATGTTCAGATAGGAATATTTGTTAATTCTGAGTTCATTATTCACTATGAATAATTATGATCACTGATCTGCTACTGCAGCAGTCAACTGAACTTAAAAGGTTTGTTTTTTGGTTTGGTTTTTTTTTTTCTAATTAGGCTTTTAAAAGTTGTCTGCATCTAGGCAGTGGTGAACTTGTTTTTCCATCACCTAAGAAAAATTTTTTATTTTTAAATTCAAGAATTCTGTCTTCTCAGCTCCTCCTCCCTGTTTTTGATCAATATTCTTTGTTACTTTCTGAACTTATTATTTTGATGTTTGGTTAATTGTCAGTCCAGATCATTTGATAAGTTGGCTTAAAATTGTTCAAAATCAATCAACACTATTGCTCTAATTAGTATTTTAAAATTCAATCATTGATTCTAACCTAAGCCACTTCAACTACAGTGGAGGTCACTTCAGGTTTCCAGTCAAGTTGATATCTATTATAAAAGGCTTATGTTAACTTTAAAATTCCTTTACATAGGCAAATTTCTGTTCAGTCTCATTTTTTCTGTTTGTCATGAAGTTGAATTATTGTAGAAATCCTCCTGATATGGACAAAATATGAATTCTGTCTTCTCAGTAAGGATAGAATTCTTGGACCTTACTTTTGGGGATAAGAAATCATGCTTCTTATTAAATAATTGTAATTATCAGAGCATTCAAATCTGCTTCAGATCTTGCTTGCACCTTCTTCATTTCTGCTCACTGTAAGCTTGCTCTGCCTGTCATAGTCAATTCTGTGTTTTCTACAAATTTTCTTGAATGACCTATCTTTTGACAGTTCTGAAGACTGTTTCTCAATGTCTAGAAACAAATGCTGAGAGAATTCTTTGGTTTAAAGTTAAGCTTGAAGGCAGTCCTTAAAATATTTTCTTTCCCCTTTGTCTTCTAGTCTGTGATAGTGCTTACATTGGATGTATTCACTTACATGCAAGTTTGTCTACATAAATTAAAATTGTTTATATATCAGCTGATGAAAAAATATTTTGTTCTTAGAGTCTCAAGTATGTGTAAAACAAAGCTATATAAAAAAAGAGAAACATAATGAAGCACTGGCAAAAATAAGTAAGAAAAAGGAAAGATTGTTTCTGTGGTTTTCAAAACATTGTCAATATATATGAAACCTAGATAGGCCTAACATCTCAATAGTGGGTTTCTTTTCTGTAACTAATGGTGCTCCCTTGAAAATCATTGTCATGAGATTGTTTTGAGAATGGTAAACCTGAAGGTTTCTCTTTCCCTTCCATAACTTTTGGAGTATTAAAGGAGTCATTTACAAAAACCCACCATTGTTCCATAGTGCAAATATGACCTGCTCCCATTTTTTCCCCTTCCCTTCAAATCAATTTTAAGATAAGAAATTTATCTTTTCCCTGACAAATTAAAAAGGGAGGTGAAAGGTATAATGGATGCAATGAAGCTAGATTATTAACAGTAGAAAAATTACAAAAGCAAATAGCTCCTAAGTTTATGAATTAAGGTATAAATCTTATCCTTCTCTTATATCTCAGCCACTCCTTCCCAGCCTTAGTACATTTCCTTATTTTGAAACATAGATAAGGAAACTTTCTTTGTTTACACGCTATAGGTTCATGCCCATGGCACTTTTGGGCAAAACAATATTAAAAACAAACCAAAGAGAAATCATAGCACAAAGGTGAGAATGAGGTTCCAACTGTTCCCTGTGTCCTTCCCATGTCTTGACATCCTCGGAGTTGCATTCTGCTCCCCACAAGCTCACCTAATCTCAAGTAACACATTTGGAATCATAAAGCAAATTTGGAGTCATCTTTGTCTATGATAGCAGAGATGTTTATCAACAGAGCGAAGCATAGTACAAATTTTGAGCTTGAAATGGGGATCAGGAAATAATCCTCCACACAGTCCTTTCAGATAATTCTGCTGGTCTTGGTTCCTTAGGGTAACTTTAAAATTAGATTTGCTGCCAGTACAACTGCATAGACCCATCTCTTTGGTTTTAAAATTCAGTTTGTGCTCTGTTCAATTCAAGATGAAGATAGCTTTTAAGCTCAAAGCTTTGTTTATATTTGCATCATCAAGGCTGACTTCCTAAAATACTGGTTCAAAGCAATGAAATAAAAAAGTGTATTTTTTTGTCATTTTTTAAAATAGAAATTGTGTCCCCATTGTGCATCATCTTGAAAATGACAGCTCTTACTCTTTGAATGCAAAAGGTACAAAACCAAAACAAAATCAAACATTTACTACCTGTCTCGAATTCAAAACAAACAAAGATGCACTATGTCAATCAGCATGTCATTACTGTTATCTTTTGAAGCACAAGGGAGACAACTGATGAAAAAGCAACATGAATGCTGGTGAATTTCTTCTGAGCTTTGGGAGGGGACAGGTGGGAGGATATTTGTTTTTTTGGCTGTATTGGGTTAGCATGGCAAGGTTTTGGCAGTGGGGAGCTACAGGGGTGGCTTCTGGGAGAAGCTGCTAGAAACTTCCCCTATGTTCTATAGACCCACTGCTCGCCAAGGCTGAGCCCATCGGCAACAACAGTAGCAGTCAGAGAGACAAGTGTGAGTGGGTTACTGTTGGGGTGGTCTGTTTTTGAAGTTCTGTATGCTATGGGAAGAACCCATACTGGAGCAATTTGTGAAGAACTGTAGCCTGTAGGAAGGGCTCGTGCTGGAGGAGTTTGTGTTGGATGGTCTCCTGTGAGAGGAACCTCACACTAGGGCAGGATAAGATTGTGAGGGGTCCTCCCCCTGAAAAGGAAGAAGTAGTAGGGACTGCATGTGATGATCTGACCGCAAGTTCTATTCCCTGTTCTCCTATGCTGCTGGTAGGGACAAGAAATTTGGATTAAGTTAAACCCAGGAATCAGAGAGGGGTGGGGGCAAGTGTTTCAAGATTTGGTTTTGCTTATCACTATCCTTCTCTGATATTGTTTGAGAATAAATTAAACTAATTTCCCTGAATTGAGTATGTTTTGCCTATGATAGTAATTGGTGAATGATCTCTCCCAGTCCTTACCTGTGAGCCTTTTGTTATATTTTATCTCCCCTATCTGGCTGAGGAGGAGCAGTAATAAAGTGGGGCACCTTGTGTCTAGTGAGGATCAACACATCACATTGGGCTTTGTTTTTGTTTCTTTTTTTTTGTTTTGTTTTTTGTTAAAGATCTCAACTAAAATACTGCAGGTTAGAATTTGGTTTCTTAATTAACTGCAGATTAAGGTGCAATTTCAGTCTGCAGTTTCAAAGTAGTAGGATACCTAAATTCCTCTGATATCATCAGTGGACATAGCAATTCATTAACTTTTTGTGTGTCACATCATCCATTCAGAAAATGGAGGCAGTAATGTTTGCTTCTTCTCAGTCTTTCTCCTGTATACAGCTGAACTCCTGAGGCAAATTATGTGTGCAATATCCAGTTATAATTGTGCCTCCCTCCTAGTTGTACTCTCTAGATACTACTTTCATATTCAGAACTATATCAGTAGGTATGACACCAAACGTAGGTTTGCACTTGTATTACTCTGTAGAAGCAAAATAAGTAGGGCATTTAGTAAAAACGGGTGGTAGTTTGTTTCTTTCCCCTCACAAAATAGATATTTCAATGTTATGTGTTACCACTATAGAAAGATGATTAGTCCCAAAATGGCTCTTTACTATCCATCCTTGATTTGAATCCTTATGGGAATACCCCAACTTTGTGGATCCAAGTATGCAATCATTGTCACTGCTCATTTTTTAGTTATGAATTATATCCACTTGAGTTACTTTGTGTTTGCAAGCAAGTTTTCATAATGCTTGAAAAGAAAGTACATTATGACTTGTGTCCTACAATTATTCACATCACAGTATAAATCCAAGTATCCTTCCCGCATGATATTTGAAACATGAGACCTGTTTATACAGTCCAGGAAATATAATTTGAAATGGTTTGGATTTTTTTAAGAATATGGATCTAAACTGGGTATTTCCAAACTTGATATTCTGCTCAGAATTAATTCCTGTGCCCTTCCCTTCAAGTAAGAAATTCCACCCAAATTTTATGTAGATAACTATTTTATGTAGATAACTTAGTAGATAACTAAATAGCAGAAGCTATCACTAAGTAATATATTGCTACACTGCGTGAAATGCACTTTAAAAAAAAATTCTAAAGTGAAGGTATCGAGGTAGTTATGTGTATATTTAAATGTGAGTTTTTTCAAAAAAGCAGCAGTCTGATACCTGTATTTAAAGCACAGCTCTCTGTGTGTACTGTACAACATTTACACACTTTGTATTATATGCTGCATATCTACTCTGCCCTTGCTGCTGTCTGGAGGCTTCTGTTTTCCACAGAGCTCAATCAGTATCGAACCTGCTTGACAAACAAAAGCCTCCTATCTTCCATCGGCGTGTTACACAACAGATAACAAAGGACACAGAGCTGAGGTTGCTCCCATCCTTTCTCTGTAGCTCTGGTTTGAACTGAGGGTTAATGCTACTTGGCGAGGCTGGAGCTTGTTTTAAAAGAGCTGGTTCAGGTACTCCAGAGAAAGGGAAGCTTAGCCTGGCTTAATTGCCTCAATATTTGCACAGCTTCCCAGGAGGGCTTTATAGCCTTTGCAGAACCACTGCACCTTTTTCACCCAAACTAGCATGTTTAAGGCAGCTCAGATGTGTACACACAAGTCCCACCTTTGGGAGCCAAGTGAATGTATGCCCTGTTTTAGACAGGGCAATCAGACTCAACTGTAGGAGTCTGGTAGCCTGTAATATAAAGCAAAAGGTCAAACTCAGACTGACAGGCTGCCACTATCACAGCGATCCATGGCATGCCCTCCTGTGGCTACTGCCTTCTGTAACACTCCTTAAAAAGAAAACATTAGGAACAAAGGAATTGGAAAAATAGACATTAAAAAGATGAGAAAATGCACCGTGTGAAGAAAGATTGAAAATCTCAGGACCATGCAGCTAGAGAGAGGACAGACTGTGTCCATGGGTCATAGAATCAGGAGTAATGAGTGATAGGTAGAACGTAAATCAGATGTTCATAGTAATTGTCTCTCAGAATGATGGTATACGCTATTACCACCTCTGAAATAGTTTCAGGCCTGCACTTCTCCTGGGATCACATAACAGGAGATGTTATATGAGCGTAATTACAAATCCTTTTTCCAGTGGGTAGACTTCAACACTTTTTGTTTATTTTTATCCATGTCTGAAGATACCGCCTGCTTCAATTTCACAGCAATGAGCACTGCAGCCAAAACAGCTTTGAGTCTCAGACACAGTACAGGTCTGACTGTTCAAAACAACCTTCTTAATAATCTCGGGTTTATGTTCCTGAACCTTCCTTTAGATGATCTGATATTTTTCTGTTGAATGAGTCTTTGATAGTCTAGTTTGTAAACGCATGTGTTAGATGCATAAGTGTGTCAGTGCATTAAGAAACTACAAGAAAGGGACAATTTGCATTTTTGTGCACCTTCTCTTTCTTGCAATTAAACCCTGAAGTAGTTAAATGGCATCAGCAAACTGCAACCATTTCACACATATCACCTCTTTGCAGGTTTATCTAGTTTTTATATGTCTTCAGAAATGTCTTATACCATTAGTTTATTGAGTTTGATTTTGAGTATTTAAATTGTGAAGGCAAAGGAGAATCAAACCCCTAAATTTAAAGGGGGGTGGGGGTGAGGTGATCAGTTACATCCAAAGGAACAGTCTGTATAGCACCTTAATCCTCCATAAAATAGGATTTGCAAGTCTGAAAGTCAGAGTGCATAGTTCCTGTGTTTTCTTTTTGTCAATTCCGACCATTATTAATGACACTGACTTTATCAGGAGTAGGACAGATGATTGCTCCTGAGAGCTTATTCTGAGCAGGAACAAATGTCACTGTGTTTTCAGAATTTTGAAAGGTATGTTGGATTTCAGAGATCCTCATTTTAACCCTGATGAATAAATAAGTTTTATTTCTTTTAATCTAAAGAAAACAGTAGGAATTTTTCAGGTGGATTCCAAATACTGTTTTTCTGTATAAGTGAGTTACATAGGAAAGGACATTAGCTTCAACACTATCAGCGAGTTTATTACCAAGTTCCTGAGGGCACATAAGAAAATTCCACTGTTATCACAGGGAACTTAGAAACTGACAGCTGAATATGGCTCCTATATTTGACCTGCCCCTTTCTCTTTCAGTTTGATGGTTTGACATCTCCATTAAGCTAGATCTGACTTCAGTGCTTTGCAGAATTTCAATAACTATTAATCTTTTTTCCGCACCATTATTTTGTCTTCAGTGACAGCATGCCACTCCATGTAGAGCTGAGCAGATCTGTATCTTTAGCATTCTCATTTGTATCCCCTGGCGGAATAGTGGTTTATACTTCTGCAGATTTCTGAATTTAGATGGTACTTGTTGGGGCTTTGATTATATTCTGTCAGCTGTGTACAGCTCTGGCTGTAGCTGAGTACAGCTTGCAAAAAGAATTTGAAAATCTTCTTTGATGCTAGTTCCTCATGGGACTGAGTTCAAATGTTGTAATGGCTGCATAATTGTTCTTTTTGGACAACTTTATGAATGGCTAATTGATTTAAGTAAAACAGCTTCTGAAGGCTGTCATATAGCACACATGGAGGTTATGGGCAACCTGGTCAAGTGGAGGATGTTTGTCTGATAGGTGAGTTGGAACTACATGATCTTTAATGCCCCTTCCAAATGAAACCACGCTATGATTCTGTAGGGAAGTACTGAACTTCCAATGCTAGCTGTGATTGAAGGCAGAATGTTTTCATATGAAGCTGCTGGCCTGCTAGGCAAGACTTGGTTCCTTTCCCCTTGAGCAGCCACGCTGTCTTGCAGCACCTCATTCCAGGTATAATGTCAGGTAGCGCTATCCTAGGAACAAATGCTGAACATTGAATTGTTAGTGGTAGCTGTAGGTTAATAGTTCTTCAGTAGGTGATTAGCAGTAAAGTAGAAATCTTAAAATGGTCACTGTGCCTTGTGATTTGTAAAGCACAAGTTACGAAAAACATTGTAAAGAAATATGTACTGTCACAAAAATGTTTCTATGCAAAATGCAGAAACTAGAAAAACTATCCAGGCCAAGGCTTTTATTGTTACCTTCAGGAAATCATCCTGTTAATACTTGAAAAAATGTTCTTCTAGATAATTTAAGTGCTTGCTACCCACACAAGATAATTAATTGTTGCTGTGGATTGTCTTTTATAAGATTTTCATAGGAAACATTTAAATAGAGAGAATGTTCTTTTCTACGTGAGACGATGTTAACTCAAAGTAGTACACCCCTTAGTAGGTGACATCTGTGAGTACTCTTGACTGCTACATTGCAGAATTAGATTTCCATAGTAGCTGGCTTGGAAATGTGCCATAAAGTGAAATGGAAAACTCAAAAATTGAATTAATTTTAGATTTCTGTTCTTGAAAACACTGATTGATCAAGCTTTCATGGATGTGTAACAAATTTTAAAAAAACTTTTAAAATGAAAATTGTTTTCCTTCCCACACCTGCAAAATGATATAGCATTTCTATCTCCTTAAAATAGAGTAGAATATACTATTTTGTGAGATCTCTAGTACCACAAATTGCAAAGATGATGTTTGACAAGGAATCTGTGTGGTATGAGAAAATGCCAGTAATATTCCGTAAAGAAAACAGATTGCAAAAAGGGATAAGTAGGTGTAAAAGCTGAGATATTTGTGTACTAATCCTGCTGTAAGTGGTAGGAGTGAACACACAGCTCTGCAATTAAACACTTTGAAATTCGATTTGAGATAACTGAATAAAAGAAGTCTGAACAACTACACACTTGAATATAGAAAATGGATATACACACTAATTTGTTGTAAGAAATATGGTGCATCAGGACCACATTATTCCATCTTAACATAAGGTACAAAATTAGATATGGAGATGATGACTGCAACTGCACTTCCGATATCCAGCTCCTGGTACAAAAAGTGCTGTAGGAAGGGCTAGGACTGCAAGCTGATTTTATTGTGTCAGTTCTTAAGTGTGATCAAAAGATAATTTCGTGAAGATGCTTATTTTCCCCCGCAGCTGTAACACAGATCAATCCAGGTATCTGATTAGACTGCCTTAAATCCAGATGTAGCGTTTTAAAAAATCACTTTCTTCTGAAACAACAATTTTCTGTGGTTTGATGGGAAGCTTTCTTAGTCAGTTTTGGGGGGCAGGGGACCAGGGCGATGACAGCCCGAGGCGAGCTGTTCGGAGCCGGCACAGCCTGAACCGCAGGCAGAACTGCCGCCTGAACAGCGGCAGATCTTGAGGTACAGGGGGGGATTGGAAAGAAGCTTTGCCGGGGCAGCCCGTGAGAGCGGAGCCACCCGGCAGCCAGCGGCACTTCTCAGAGAGGCTGAGGGGCCTGGGCGGTGCAAGAGCAATGGCAGTCACAGACCCCCCCACTTCGCCTTGAAAAGGCCCCTGGGAGGGCCGCAGCTGCCCTCTGACCAGCGGAGGGGAGGTTGGTACAGGGCTGCATCGCGGCAGGAGCAGAGGCGGTACCTCGTGTGGTACAGCACAGTTCTGTCCCTCCACACAGTTCTGTCCCTCCTCACTCGGGCACCATCTCACCACAGGTTACCATGGTCTCCACCAGGCAGAGGGCTCGCCCAAAACGCCCAGATGGAGTAGGGGCTGCCCAGGAGCGTGTCTGTGCAAGTCTCTGTCTGCAGGGAGTGCCACAGCCTGCTCCTCCTGGGGAGAATGGCAGTGATCCCACCTGTGTGAGGCGCCAGCAGGTGGAAGATCTGCTCACCATGGTGGGAGAGCTCAAAGAGGAGATGGAGAAACATCAGGGAGTGTGAGAGAAAGGTGATAGTTGTTCCCTGAGAAGGGAATCACCAACAGAGGGCCCCATATGCAGAGCAGACCTGTCCTGCAGGGAGGTGTACTGCTTCCCTGGGGCCAAGATCAGGGACATTACTAAAAGCTCCCTGATCTGGTTCACCTGTCTTATTACTATCATTGTTCAGGTGGTCAATGGTGAAATCTCCCAGAGAATCCTGAGAGCTATCTAAAGAGACTTCAGAGGTTTAGGGAGGCTGATGAAAGGAGGGGGAGTGCAAGTGGTCTTTTCCTTTATCCCAGCTGGGGCAGTGAGGGACACAGAGTTGGCTAGAAAAAAAGAGGAGTTAAATAGGTGGCTGAGGGATTGGTGCTGCCTTAGGAACTTTAGTTTTTTTGATCACAGGGCAGTTTACTCTGTACCTGGCCTTATGGCTGTGGATGGGTCTTGCCTATCTCTAAGGGGAAAGTGGATCTTAGCTCAGGAGCTGGCAGGGCTCATTGAGAGGGCTTTAAACTGCGCATGAAGGGGATAAAATGATGCTCTTTGGGGTTCAACGAGTAGTTCACAGCTATCAACTTGAGTTGATGAGTGAAGTGGGTAGTGGTCAATAGGACAGAGAAGGGCTTGGGGATGATGTTGCTATAGGAGTTTGCAGGGAAAAATCTTTGAGTTGCTCTGAAGGATCTTGTGTGGACTCCAAGGAGGAGCTATCATCGACTACTCCTTGTCTGAAATCTTCTTGTGTCCCTCTAGGGAAGTAGCAGGGACAGGTATCCCTAAAGTGCCTGAATACTAGGTCACACAGCATGTGTGACCTAGTATTCAGGCACACAGCATGTGTGACACAGAAATAAGCAGGAGGAGTTAGAGATCTTTGTGCAGTCCCAAGGCCATGATCTCATTGTAATGCCACAGGTGACACTGTTGTGGGTGTGTAATAGGGGTGTATGTGTGTGTAGGCCCCCTGATCAGGAGGAGAAGGTTGATGAAACCTTCTTCAAGCAGCTGGAAGTAGCCTTGCAATCACAGGTGCTGGTTCTTATGGGTGACTTCAATTACCCAGGTGTTTGTTGAGAAAGCAACAGGGCAAGGCACGCACAGTCCAGACTTTCACAGAATGTTAGGAGTCGGAGGGACCTCAAAAGATCATCTAGTCAACCCCCCTGTCTGAGCAGGATCGCTTAGATTAGGTCACACAGGAATGCATCCAAATTGGTCTTGAGTCTCTCCAGAGAAGGAGACTCCACAACATCTCTGGGCAGCCTGTTCCAGTGCTCTGTCATCCTCATGGTGAAAAAGTTGGGGTGCCCCTAGACATTCTCTCCATCAAATAGTCTGACTGAGAAAAGCCACTGCACTGTGGGCACTGAAACTAAAGGCTTTGGAACTTGTGTTTCCTGAGGTAGGTAAAATGCTCTCCATATTTCTGAAACCACTAGTTCACTGTGAGGGTGACGGATTACTGGAATAGGCTGCCTAGAAAGGTTGTGGAGTCTCCTCTTTTGGAGACATTCAAGACCAATCTGGACATGTTCCTATGTGATCTACTCTAGATGATCCTGCTTGGGCAGGGGCGTTGGTTTTAGTGATCTTCTGAGGTCTCTTCCACCTCCTAATACTCTGTGATTCACAGAAGACTATCAGCCCATATCGGCTCAAGTTGAGCTTCTCAGCAACCAACACACCAAGGTCCTTCTCAGGGCCAGTCTCTTTCATAAACAAAGAAAAGACAGTATCTCTTCTGTAGGTGAAGTTGTTTCTTTGAAAGCAGCCTCTTTTTTTTTCTGCAGATTTCTATCTAAATATGCAAGCTTTTTATTTATGTTAAAAAGACTACTTAGAGCATTTAATAAATCATGCATATACATCATCTATTACTACCTGATATAAATATGTAAAACTAGATTTGTCTATCATGATGATAAAAAAGTCACGTTTGTTTGTAGCCTATGTATCTGACTCATTTAGCTGCTAGACAAACAGTTGTCTCAGAGCTGCAAGCTTCCTCCCTTCTCTTTGATTTCCATATATCATAATTTGCTACAATTTTCACTCAGTGTTTTCTTCTGTAAAAAGTTCTCATGTGCTATATATGAATCCAGGTACAGCTTTACCAGACATTCACTGTCCAGATGAAGGCAGTAGTTCAATTCACATGTATAGGTATCAGGATGTACAGTGTTCTTCATTGGACATTTTTTTTTGCATTACAACTCTGCCTTCCTACAGCAGCACAGATCAAAGAAGGCTGTGCAGGCAAGACCGAAGAGCATTTTGGTTTCAGTAGGTTGTTGTTGTCCTGCAGTTCTGCTTGGATGACAATACATACCTACAGTACCAAAGTCTTTGTGATTCCCAACCAAATAGACATCTCGCCAACTATCTCTGTGTGACAGTTTCTTCACTACAATGAAGTCTCTGAGAGGTTGCTGATAAGAAGAGACTGATAAACTATCAAGATGTATCAGAGACATTTTCCTGCTTGTTTTCTTTGTTTCCTATCTATGTCAGTACATATCTGACATCTAGCAATATCGAGTCAGCAATATTTCTACGTTTGTTACACTTTTTTCTTTCTTCTGTATATGCAATACTGATGCTGAAGTAAGTCAGTACTTCAATCTTCCATTGGAAAAAAAAAGGGGGGGAGGGGTGTTTGTTGCAAATATTCTTATGCCTTTTCTTAGGATTCTGTGGCAGATATATTCAGTGAAGTCTGTTTCTCTAATTGAATTGCAGCAGACTTTTAATGCTCTCTAGGACCTGTTTATAAGCTTCTCTGTCCTTTTGATGGTATCTGGGAAGCTATGAGCACACCCTGTAATTTTTTTGCATGATAGCATAGTGGATGCTATATACACTGCATACCTGCCAGGAAAACTTCTAAGGTAAATTCTGTTATTGTTGATATTCTGTCAGTAGTACAGCTGACTATAGGAGAAGTTAATGGCACAGGTCATCACTATGTAGCAGAGGAGATGGAATACTGCAGATTAGACCAGATTATCCACATGTCATTAGTTTGTTAAAATGACAGAGAAAATCCTCGGCTCCAAAGGCAAATTTTGCCCTGAAAGCTCATATGATGCACTGATTCCTGTATCTTTGTGTTCCCCTCTCACCACTTTACCAGTCTGAAAAGTCAGTGGCATTTCCTAATTTCCCATCCACCCTTGAAGGGTACTAGTAAATGCAAGGAAAGTTATAGTGAAGAGCACTTGGGAGCACAGATGTTCTACCGTGGTGCCTGGATCCAATATCTGGTATCATTAACAGCCTGAGTGAGTCCCATTGTAAGTATAATAGAATTCTATCTAGCCCTATAACTCACAATGGGCCAGGACGTTGAGTTTCTACTGAATGCTCAACTTAGCCATCAGCTGTGGCAGAAATTATTTATCAGCTCCACACAGAAATGCTAAATAATGTCCCCCTCTTTCTGCCCAGTTTGTCCTTGGGGTCAGCAGGAGACTTCTGCTTGTTCTTTTAATTTCTTCCTTTACTAATCACAAATTATTTTTCCCAAGTAATGGAAGGTGAGGTGGTGAGGCAAACATCCTGAGACCTGTGGTCTCAGTGTATGCTCTGGATGGGAAAGAAAGAAACTATAAGGAGGAGACATTTGTGGAGAACTAGCTTTTCCCAGTCTGATGCAAGCAAAGGAAAGTCCTTCAGAAATTATCAGTATGTAGAGGCAAATGTAGGTCTTCATGCTTCTTTAGGAGCAGATAGACACTCACGCTAGTCAAGAACAGATACTGATGTTATCATTTTGATGTGAAATATTTTTAAGCATTGTAAAACATCATCCACATACCATGTGTTTTGAATACCTTGCATGAGTCAGCCTGCTGGCCTGTTCCTCTGTATTTTGAGGGTATTCCAAAGGAATTCTTGGTGAATCTGATTAGGCACTCTTCAAACTGAAAAAGCTATTATAGCTGCATAAATTCAATAGACAAAAGATGGATAATGCCCCAAGATTGGAAAGTCTTCTAAACAAAAGACATGCTTGTGTTTATAATGCTAAGGAGTAATAAAATAGTCTGAAATGAAAGCTTATTTGGCAAGATGAAGTTATGAGGCTCATTGCTTACAGATCATTAAAGATCTATCATTGAGGTTGTAAGCTCAGGTCATGCAATATTTCAGAAAGACAGAGTACAAGAGGGAAACAAAGCCTAGTAATATTCATTAGATGTGTATAATTAAAAGAGTAAGGTGAATTAATCTATTATGGCTTGTACTACAGCAGAGGACTAATGGCCAAAATCAGAGATTAGCCTGAAGGAGTCTAAACTGTTGTAATTTACAGTTTATGTAAAATCTTCCCTGAAGGGCTGATCCATTGTTCATTTGGAAACCTTTTATTCTAGCTGTGCAGAGACCATAATTCTGAACGTGGAACATCTTTGTTGGCTCTGAGTTCCCCATAATGATGCCTGTGGCATAGAAGTCAGAATACAAAATTCTGTTTCGTTGCTGTATGTCAGAAATCTCCTGCTTCCTGTATGCAAGTTGGGCTTGTGTCAGAAACAGTCTTAAAAGCTACTTGTGCTGCCTGACTCATCCAAATAGCAAAATACTGTTATTTGTTACTCTTGGAGATGAAAAAACAATGAATGCTGAATTAAAGATGAAATTAGTTCTTAATAAAGTAAAATGATCAATAGCTATCAAGAATTGGGGGAGATGGGACTTCTAGATCACATCTTGGATACAGAAAGAGCATTGCTTCAGACTTAAAATTTTATGCAATAATTACTTGTAACAGTAAACAAAACAAGAATCTGAAGTTCCCAGTGGACAGAAATGAACTTGAGTGAAGTATGAAGTGCTCAGCAGTAAATACCTTAGCTTATATAAATAACTCTTCAGCATAAGAAACAATCCAGACTAAACGTAGTGTAAAATCACTAGATTTAGCAAGAAAAGAAGTCAACAATGTGGAAAATGTAAGCAACATCAGAAGAGAACATAAATAATGAAAAGAATTTAAGCAAAATACTGAATGCTGTAAAAAGAAGAATGCATTAGCAATGCCAGAAGAACTAAAATTAGACCTATAGAAGCACATAAACAAGACTTTTTCTTTTTTAGGTAACAGAAGTCATTGAATAAAGAAATTAAAAAATCAGATGAGTGGATTAGAAAAGAAGATGGAAGGTATGATAAAGCAGAAAATTACAATGGGTGCTTCTTGATGTATTTATGTGAGAGATCAGGAAAAATACGCCGTTGTAGGCAGAATCCTGAATGATTTTATGACCAGTGAGGCAGAAGCATTTAGTACTTTTAACATAAATGAAAGCTATCAAGTCCTCAGACCAGGTGGAATTTCATGTAGGAGTTTATTAAGGAGGCAATGGAAGAAATTCTCAGGGCAGTAAAAGCAGCATAGAACAAACGACAGGCCAAGATAAAAAGATACAGTAAAAACAGGCTAGATATTGGGTTTTTTTGTTTGTTTGGTTGGTTTTTTTTTGTTTTGTTTGTTTTTTGTCCTAATGCAGGTCTTAGAAACATCATTGTGGAACATTTATTTGAGTTAGAATGTCTAGTGGAAGTGGTCAGGGTCTGAACCCATGATTTGGATGCCAGAGGACGATTCTGGTTTGGTAGCTATAGTGAAGGCTGAGGGTGGCTTCTTTGAGGCTCTCCTACTGAGATTGGTCCATTGATAAAAACACATTTTCAGAGGTCAAGAAAGGAGAAAAGAATTGATTTAGCCAATATCTTGGACACATGCTGGCACAAATAAAAACCAATTATCCATAAGCCTGTTAAGTCTAAAAGATTGATTAGAGCAAGAGTGAAGAGGACATAAAGGCTTGTTCTTTGAAGGAATATAGAGAAACTAAGTGAAAGGAAAGAAGTTGCATCAATTTGCTGGAGTGGGTTGAGTTGACTGGTCCAAGCTCTTGATCACATGCACGATCTTGAAAGATGTTTTCTCTTGCTGTGTATAAAACACTTCATGAGGGAAGGTCTGCTTGTGGCCTGGGCTGCTCCTGATCATTGGGTTAGTGGAAAACCACAACTGCCCCTTTGCTGCATGAGATTTTAAATTCTCAATATGCAAAGCAGTGCCTCTTCTTTGCAGCAGCTGCATGTTTGTGTCTAACAAATGACACAAAAGGCGAGTATGATCTGGTTTGTTTTGCTTTTTTTTTCAGTAGCTTGCTCCTGGTAACTAACAAACAAGTACCAATGTTGCTCACGTTGTTTGATTTCTCCAGCTGACCCTTTCACATCTCTATAGTCTTCCTGCAGCTTCTGTGATTGTGGCAGGTGTGTACTTTCTAATTGGAATTTCAGGACCAAAAAGTTCAGATCTATCACTTACTCTTGCCTTTGTGACCACCTAACGTTTTTATTTTCATGTACGTATTTTCTTGCCAGTTTGAAGCTGACACCTTGCAGTTTGTTACAGACCCTCCCTGACAACAAACAGAAAGAGCTGTTTTACAGAGGCGCTTGTTCAGCGTGGTCCAAAGGAAATGCTTCTGCATATGATTCTGTTATTTTAATTCTTCAGCGTGAAAAGCGTAATTAAAATGACATGATTCTATACAGGTAATTGGGGCTAGACAGTTATAAATCCATTTTCCTCTCTTCCATATGTTCTCTTATTAATTCTGCTGAGACAATGTGTCAGTCAGGCACACTAGTTTGTATTAGAAACTATCCAATTTTTAAAAGAAAACATTAGCTTGGGAGTGATACTGAAGCAAGAAAGAATATAGTTTGAATATCAGGTCCCAGGCTGAATTTGCAGGTCAAACAGCTGCATGAAATCATATCTTTAGTTCTAAAGGCAGAAGATTTCTTTTGAGACTTATGAGATAGTGCACAATTAAGCTTTTCATGTGGGCATTTTTCACAGGAAAGGAAGACTTTACCATCTTTCCTAATCTGAGAAGAAATAAATGTTAAAGGGGACCTAAGCCTATAAATTGCTTAATTTTTGTATATGAGTTTCTTTTTTATATAATGAGGCCCAATCTCCTACCTGTCTCGCTTATTCTGGGAGTAAAAAAAAATAAAATAAAATGAGGAAGTGGGATATTGCATCTATTAATACAATATCTTTCATTTGGGGACTGTGACATTTGATTATGGGCTGGAAAGAACTGCAGTAATACATATTGCAGCTCTGATGGGGTCTCCTTAAGTTCATATAGAAGTGGTAAATATTTTCTAGGCACAATGTCTGAGATTGTCAGAACAAAACAAATGCTTCCTTGAGCAAGAAGCCAAGTGGGATGCTGAACTGTGCCAGGTACTTTACTTCGTGTACAACTCTAAACCTCTACACACAAGAGTCATGTATTTTCTCTTGAGACAATGAAGCATTATTTTATAGGTGAATGTCTTCTATTATAATAAAAAACTTTGATTTATGAATTTTAATATTAAATAAAACAGTGTTTTCAAGTAAATTGATCTTGCATTAAGCAAATATGTTGTCATTTAACCATATAGTTAATGGCATGCTACTTATAATTGTAATGATTGTTTGCCAAGCATAGTTTCAGATAAAGAAAGAAATGCACAGATGGTTTTCTTATTTAAGTGCATTAAAATGCATACAGAATGTTTAGAAATGCAAATCCTTTAAATCAACTACTTGACAAAATCAGGCTTTGTTCCAAGTTGTTGTAATAGAGTCTCTTGCATATAAATAAAATATTGTGTTACAGAAAGTGAGAGAATAAGTCATCCGCAGAAAAGCAGTCAAGAACTGGAGTCTGAAAAGGGTTGAAAACATAGGGCTTTTATACCTCTGAGGACCTAGAAAGTTTGGAGAAGTAAATTGTCTGCAGTTATTTCTGTGGCTGATTGTACAGTAGCAGCAGGATTATGTTGATGCATTTGCCCCATTATAGTGACTTAGAGAGAATTTAGTCCTTTTAATACCTCAGTGCCAGAAGCCAGCATTGCGTTATTTTGATTTATAGCATTATTAGCACATTTTATATTTCAGTGCCCCCTCCTAATCCTCCCATTTATAGTGTTATACCAGTTTCTCTTGGGTTTCAGCACTATCTTCAGAAAGACAGTAGTTTTTCAAGGGAACAGATGTTAAATGAATGCTAACGATGATTTATGATGATCAAAATGTACAAATGCAAGGGCATATGGATAGGGGATCCTGTGGTGGAAAGCTTGGCACTTACTGTGCTGGAAATATTATTGTTTTCTGAGTAATTTAGATGGACTCCACAATTGGATGAGAGTCTCACTAAAAATAAATCTGAAGTGACTATCTCCCCTTATGAAAGGGATATTTGAGGAAAACTGTTAGGAAAGACTCAGGAAAAAATTGAGAAAAGTACAACAGTTGTTCTTGGCAGAAAGATCAAAAAAGACCTAGAAGACAACAAGTATGAAATGGAGAATTGGGGATAGGTTTGTGATCAACAAGTTGACTTGTTTTTGCTGGCAAAACTCCACTTCTGTTGTATGGCTTCTGTTTTTTTTTCCCATGATTATAGAAGTCAAGGCTTATTTAGGAAACTAATGAGCAAGCATCCCAGTCATCTGGTATAATGACAACACTGATAAAACACTGATGGTCTTAGTTGTTACTAGATAGTTGTAATGTCTACTCTAAGTCAACTTCTCACACCCTGTCAGGTGCATAAGAAGCCGAGGGAGATAATCCAGGACACCTGGCCCAGGCTGGTCAAGGTGTTCCCTCTCATATAATATCATGCTTCACATACAATTGGGATAGCAAGTTGGGAGGTAGGAGGACCACTCAGAAACAGAGAGGGTATGGGGATTGGTGTTTTTTTCCCCCTTCTGCATGTGGTGAGCAATTGCATTTGTGCATGATTGCATTATATAGATCCTGTATATTATTGCTGTGATTATTATTGCTGTGACTATTATTGTTGTAATTATTACTGTAAGTTGTCATCTAGAAGGTACTAGTGCACTCAGGGATAGTAATGCATATTCTTTTTACCTAGTTCTGAGGAAAACACTCTTCAAATTACATTTGGAAAACCATCTACTAAGTTGGACCACAATTTGTTCCCCCCAAGTACCATGTTTCTAACAGTGGTTATGAGTATATCCTAGAGGAAAAGTAAGATTAGGCAGGCATACTTCATTTATTAATTTTTCTCAGCTCTCCCTGGAGAGGACACAAGCCGCTATCTCACCCTAGAACCATGGTTCCTACCACTACCAATTGCATTGAACTCCATTATCTGTTGTCTGATCTAGGTGTTTATTTTTCTTATTTTGGAGATTTTTAGCATTGGTGTTAGAGCATGTGTTTTGGTCCTCTGAGCATCCCATTTAAATGGCACTCTGGCATTTCTTACATGTATATATTTTAGCTTTCATGAGTTAGAGAATTTGTATGGCTTTCTTTGTAGAACATACACTCTTACGTATGTTTTAACTCTTCCCCACTCTTCAGTTTAAAAGTTGACTTATAACCTCCTTGTCTTTAAAGGCCAGCAGTCTGTTCACATAAAGTTCAAATTAAGTCTGTCTTTTCTCTTTGACCTTCTTTTATTCCAGAAGCATTCTGTCTGGATCATTGATGGGCAATTAATGATTGCAATTTCTTTTTTTAATTTGTTTACAAAACACATCCTCTAGATATGTTTAAACAAGAAAAAGGGTAAAAGGTTTTAAAAAGTAACGGAGTATAATTTGATAGAACTTTAAAAAATGGTGTTACTAGCTTATTCATATTTTGTGAAATATTTAACAATTAAAGAACTTTCAAGTATCTTTCATATAACTAGTCCACAAAATTAAGACAAATTTGCAATATTGCAACTTCGATTTTCTCAAGAAATCATTAAGAATATGTAGGTGAAAAAGTTTCACCATGGTCTTTATTGCCATGTTCATTAGTAAGTGGAAGACTTGTTCTCATGAAACATCCAAATAATATATTTGATAAAAATTCTGCTTTTTGAAGAAATACAAAGTCAGACTATAAGAAGTATTTTAATTACATTCTCTCCTGGCAATGTTGAAATAGAGTTTCAACAGACTGTTTCTGAAAAGTCTTCGTATGGGAGATGCCTATCTTGCATCAAAGCTATTGGGAGGTCACCTTAAAGGACCACTCACCCAGATTGACAGGGAGCTAGAGTGTCATGTAAATTTTGTGTTCACCCTTTTCATGGTACCAAATTTTATTGCTTGTTTAGTGATTTTACAGAGCTGTATTGGGTCTTCATCTATCAGAAAGAAATGGTTAGTATTTTGACTAAAAAAAAAAAAAAAAAAAAAGAGTTGAAACTGAACCATGTTTCAACATTTCACAACAGGATTGTTTATTTGTATCACTTTCATTGTTTAACCAAACTAGTGCAGAAACAGTAGCTTCCTGAGGCCATAGGTGATGGAGAGGAAAGACTCTTCTGGGTTATGACTTAGATTAGGAATGTAACATTATCTGATTTACCCACTAAAGGCTTCTTCTCTTGTCTACAGAGGGTGTGAAATGACTGATGTTGGAAGTATGAAGCAAATACATTCAAAGCAGCTTCTGTGATTGAATTTTATGAGATTTTCTTAAATGTTGTTATTTACCCTTTGATGTGAATCTGTACCAATAATGACAATATTTGGAACAGAAAAAATGACTGTGTGGATACTGGAGTTAGGAAGTATGTGTTCGTATGTGAAATGAGCACTTCTAGATATGGAAATCAATTGCTAAAACATAATAAACCAATTATAAGTCTTTTTGCTTTTCAAAGGAGGGTTGCAATTAAAATAATCTTTATTTAATTACGGAATTACAGTGAAACATTTTTTACTTCTGCTAGAATGGATTTATGAGTATATGGTTATCTTAAAATGTTCTAATTTCTCTTTAACAATTATCTGCTCTTGTCTGAAAAATCTGTCCCTTGGAATGTTTTAGTGCATTTGGTTAAGCATCTACAAGATTGTTCCTAGATAAACAACAGATGCTTTCTGCTGGGCTGGTTTTTTTTATTAGTTGGGGCTTTTTTTTAAGAATTAATATAAAATAATGTGAGTGTGTAAATGAAAACTAACATAATGTGTAAGCATTCTTTGTGTTGATACTATTAGAAGAAACTAATTTAAATAGGATGCAAAATGTAAAGTACAATAAATACTACATGTAAATTCTGAACAAAAAAATAGGATCTAAATAGATGATACATTATAAAATGTACAGAATTCCTATCCTGTTTGAGTAGTTCTAGTGTCTGTAACTTTTTATCCTACTTTTGGCAAGAGTTGCAAGGAACTTGATTGGTGAGTTTTGTTTGTTTTCAGAACAGTGACATCTAAGATTTGGAAAAGGTGCAGCACAGCCCTGCTCTTCACTACTGCAAAGCAGAATAAATAATCTATCTGAGAATCTGACATTTTGACGTTACATATTTGTTTTTATTCTAATTTAGTATAATTTGATAACAAGTGCTATTTGACAGAATCAAGCTGTATTTCATGCTGTTATAGAAGTTGACAGTTTGTAGAAAGGAATCCTCAAATATCTGTGTAGTTTGTCATATTGTTTGGTATATGTGTGGTCATAAGGACATGACTTTCAGTGCTCCTTTTAATAAGTGTTAGGAATCATAATTGAAAATTACTGTAATTTTTATTGGATTTCTCTCTTTAAGAAAGTAGACAAATTTTCCCCCTCCTCCAAATTTGACTTATTTCTCTTTCAGATTTTCTCTTGGTATACAGCAAGTGTATCCCAGAAAATTAAATAGTACAGCTATAGTAGTGCTTTTATTATCAAATCCATGTGCCATTGTTTCTCTCTAGCAATATTCAAAAAGGGATATAATCTCACAATATAAATTAAGAGGTTAGTAATGGTAGATGTCACCCCTTTCACTGAGCTTCATTCCTTGCTGAATCTATAAAAGCAATAATTGCACCTTCTCTGTTCAAGTATTCTGTTCTATGAACTGTATCCAAAATAATTGGTTTGGTTACTTCAGGACTATGCGATCTAAAATCCTAATAATATTTGCATAAATGATGACATTGTTAGAATCAGAAGACATTGCTTTTTTTTTTTTTTTCCGGAGGAATTGTATCGACATATTTGTCTCACACTTTTGGTGTGAAAACATACTTTTTGATGAAAGAATTTTTTTACTTTTGTCTATAATAATTTGACAATGTGATTTGAAAATGAATTTTTGATAAAAGTAATCAGATGCCATGAGTTTCTGGCTAATTTCCTAAGTTAAAGCATTGTATTTGATTTAACCCAGTGGTGAGTAGAGTATTTTCTGAGTGGGAATTAATGACTTGTGAGTTTCCAACCAGATAATGTAAGTTATCTGAGCCCTGGAAGAAGAGGAAATACCCAAGGTTATGTGTATTTAAAACTATTTGAGATTTTTCTCTTATGGAACATGAAAAGATCTTTCTTTTTTCACCTGAAAGATCATAACAAGTACTCTTCCTTCTGAAGAGACTTGGAGGGGCTGCGAGGCAGGTCAGGGAAAACGTAGCAAACAACAACAAAAATAATAAAACATCTCAGAACACATAAACAGGAAAACCACATTAAATTAGACCCAGTCTAATCTCACCACTTAATGTCTGTGTTCTTGTACTGCATAAGTGTGCCCAAAGGACAGGACAACCCCGATGAGAATCCAGGAACAGACGTGCATATCTGATGCTTGTTATTTCTCTGTTCTTATAGAACATTTTCAAAACACAAAAGACTAAAATGTTTTTAAAAGTCAACACTACTCAGACAGGTACGCATACCCCAACTGAGTTTGTATCACAAATAATATCCACACAATCATCTTCTGCAATAAAGATCAGACTTTCTAGGGACATAAGTGAGTTTTCTCTGGGCTGTAGTACTCCCAAATGTGTGTCATCCTTCTGAAGAAAATCATATATCCTTGAGTTTTTGTTTTTTCTGAGCAAACTGTCGGCTGTTCATTGATAATAGACAGCCATGTAGATAAAGCATTAGTAAAACTTTTTCCAAATAAAGCACAGCAAGTAACTAAGAATTAAAATAATTTTATTTTGCATTTACATTGCGTTACTCTTATGTAGTTTTCAAGGGCAGGTGAGACATGTCTGTGTTCTACAGTTGAGAAATGGAGTCAGCAAAAAGAAATCTTGCATGAAAATCACAGAAAGATCATCTGGATTCCATTAGCAACAGGATCTCTATCTGTCATAGGTGGTTTACTCATGGTGACTCGAGGAGTCTAGTACACAGCCAAAGAGAACCCATTGGTTTCTCACCTGAGAATCTATTTTTGGACCTACTGAAGAAAGGTATTGCCTATGTTCCTTTGAAAGTCATGTGGATATGCTTCTAAAGCAGCTACATATGAAGATGTTAATAAAATGTGTGTGCATGTGTGAGAAACTGCTCTTTTGTGGGAACCTAAGTACTGATAATAGGTACAATGAAGATGATATTAGATGACAATAATATTCCATGTGGTCTCTGCTTCCTGATGCTTGTCACAAACATTCTCAGAAAACTCTTCACTGTTATCAATAATGAACTGGTAGTGCCACAGAGCTGACACTTTAGCTTGGTCCAATACAGAATGAAAGTGGTGAATAGTATACTGATAGTATACTGAGAAATTAAACAAAATGTTTAGGTAGTTGAACAATTAGTTACAAAAGAGATGACTAAATTTGTTCAGCCAAGCTGAGGACCCTCATACCCTGGTGATACAGTTTCCTGAAGGACAACTAACAAGGGGAAACGAAAGCTGAACTAGTTTTACACATAACATTGCTTCTTGGACTGGTAAACAAACATATTAGGCAGCAAAATTTGGGAAAAAAATGTATTTGGAAGGAAAGATGTTTTGTGTTTTACTTTTTTTACTTTAAGTCACCAAAGCATCTGTCATTATTGCCACTAGTGGTTATTTGGAATGCAAGCATGTTGAAGGGAAAAACATTTTCAACATGCTGAGCAGAATGCAGGTCTGCTCTAAGACTTTCTTCTGTAATTATTTTGTGCCATGGTGATCATGTCATTCAGACCAACTATTGATTTACCATGCTACCTCCAAGCATTTGTCTTTATCCTGATAGCAGTAACGTAACAGTAACAGGCAAGAGACCCTATATACTGGTTGCTATTTTGCACACCTGAAAAGTTTGGGGTTTTTTTGACATTTGTGGTATGGAATGGGGAGGAAAAATACGCTGTTATGGCTGGGAAACAATATCTCTGACAAACCTTTGGCATCTTGTTGTTCTAGCAATGCCATCTATTCTCAAATGCCTAATTACTGTTCATAAAAGGTATATTTTGGCGTAATTCTATTTTCCTACACACTCTCTATTTCTATAAACAATTCTTCATCTTGTCTCTGGGCATTGGAGGTCCTGTCACATTGATGAAAGAAGCATTAATGACAGATGATGGGAATGCCACTCAGCAATTATTTGCATCTTTCATCTCTCATTAAATAAAAGACTCATAGAAAGCTTTGAGTGTAGCTGCAACTGCCACATGTGATATCTGTCAAAATGTGATAAATTGACAATTTTACCCAAGCCTCCTAACTGTTTGGACTGAAAAACTAGAGGAAGGCCTTTTTTTTCTTATGAATTACCATCACATTAATGAGGTGAAATGCATTAACCTTAATCTCTTTTATTGAGCTTTAAGCTAAGGGCACTGTCTGAATCTTTTCAGCTTTAGCTTTTTCAGAAGTTACTGCTTTTCTGACTGATCAGTTTCGTACTGCAGTGGACTAGTTGGAGAGTCACTACATGGTCACTAACCGCATCTGAGTGCCTGAGAGGTGTAGGCTAAATGTCAGTCCACTTCCCTTTTGCTTAAAGGCCTCTCCTACAGGAAAGTGGGGAGGGACTCTTCACCACCTTCAAGATGAAAGAGGGTAGGTTTAGGTTACAGGTTAGGAAGAACTTCTTTATTCTGAAAAGAATTTCAACTAAAGTTGTGGAAGTGTTCAAAGCCAGGTTGAATGGGGCCTTGAGCAGCCTTGTCTAGCAAGAAGTGGCCCTGCCTATGGCAGTGGGTTGGAACTAGATGATCTTTGAGGTTCCTTCTAACCCAAACCAGTCTGTGATTCTAATATTTTATCTCCTGACTGAGATGATTTTCGCCTCTATGACAGCCAGCTGTGGCTATTCAGTGGGTCGTGGGAAATTCTCAGGTGTTTGTGGCTCTGCTGTTCTCTGCCACGTGCTCAGCCATACAAAGCTTTGCTGACTCTTCATTCTGCTGATTTCTCAGGTCTCGCACAGAATGCATTAATAAGGAAAATGTATCCCATAGGGTTTATAAATCCCCCCACCAGGGTTAATGTTTTGAATTGTTTCCTAAGTTGCAGATAATTCTGTAGTTGATTAGTAAATATTTTCAGGTGGAATCTTTGTTCACTCATGAAGTGTGCAGGCCTCGGAAATGTGTGAATTACCTATTTCTCAAATATTGGTTGAAAATGTTTAGGAGAAGTGAAGATAAATATCACAGGTGTTTGAAACTGCATGGAGAACTGCAGGCAGAGAAAATGAAACTTACAGATTATGTATTTGATTGAGATGCTGGAGGCCCTTTTTAAGTCATCATGCAGTATCATTCTTCCATTTAGTGTAATTTATATACTATCTCTTGAATCTGTGCAGATATATTTATTAAGATACTATATCTATTCTGAAATAGGTACACATTTATCTGCAATAAAATTGCATTTGCCATATACTAGCCCGGGTACTTAATATAAATTATATAGTCCTTCTGGTTTTGATTACACACAACCCAAGAAATTTTCAGTAGTGCTGTGGTAATTATAAACTTAAGGTTTTTTTTTTTAAATTCAATTATTTTTAACCATTTAAAAGAAGCTCATTCTTAAAATTACCCCATCAGAGCCATCTGCAAAATGGAGGTGGATAAGAGTCAGTAATTTCAGATTTGATTGTTGTGCTTAGTAGTATAAATTTTAGGACATATTAGTTACTAATAAACATACAACTTCATATTAATTGTTCTAATATCCTGTGCTATGCTGGTAAGTCGTTAGCACCTTCACACTCAGCCTGAGGGGGGCGTGGGTGCTAATGGGCCATCAATGGTCCAACCATACCCCATGACTCACAGTTAATTACCCATTGTGTGAGTTCCCGCCCTGGGGGAGGGACTGGGTGCTCCCTGAGGATATACAAACAGGGCTCAGAAGACCTTAAGACTCTTCTTCATTGAATCGGGAGGAGCAGCGGAACCTCGACAGGAGGAAGCCATCGCTCTCGACCGGACTACAACCATCGCTTCTGGCTGGGCCACAGCCGTCATCTGCAGCAACGGACTCTTCACTTCTTTTTGCTTTGGACTTGGGAGAGCCACGTGGATCTCAACACCGGGGCTAACAAACCCCTTTGGGCTTGTGCCCTGGGACACTGGGTTTACTGCTGGGTTTTGGTGAGTTGAAAGCAGGTTGTTCTCTTTGTGTCAGTGTTTGTATGGTAATATTTTTCATTAAATTGTAACTCTGACTTATAATCTCTCTTGTGGTGGGTCCATTTCTTCTGCCGGTTTAACTCTAAACCAGCCCAAACTGTTTAATACGTTTTCTTTGTACTAAATCCTGAATGTATCAACTCCGCCAGACTTTCGTTATTTTGCTATGTATGAATAGATTATAGCACTAAAAGCTTGGTCTAACTTTACAATGTTTATACCTACAAGTGACTGTTATCATTTGTCTGGAAATACACAAGAGCCTCCTGATTAGCATCACATTTCTCTAGTGTCCCCAGTTTTCTTCAAAATATTAAGCTAATCTGTGTCATGAGTGTTGGGTTTTTTTTTTACTGTCATGGATAATTTCTTCTTTAACTAGTCTAATTCATCTTATCTCATAACTGTATAGTCTATAACAATAAACTTCAGATAGAAACTCTAAAAAGCTTCTAAAAATACATTGCTCTCCCATTCACTTCCTCGTCACTCATTTAGTATTTCAGTAATGTCCTTTTACCTTGCCAGTAGTGAATACAGTCCCTTCTGGAAAATCTGTTCATTAGCAGCTTGTTAACTTTATTTGTTTTTTTTTTTTTAATTTTTTTTTTATTATTAATCCCTCTGTGTTTGCTTAAGTGTCTCAAAGATATATCAAATATCTGGAATATCTTTACATACCTTTTCCTAGTCTAAACTCATGCAGTGTACTGAAAATACTGTTCAAACTCGGGATGTATGTCTCTGGATTGCTCTGTGGTTTTCTTGCATCTTATGTTTCTTTTTAAATATAGAGTAAAATGATGCTCTTGTTCATAATGCCTGCAAACTTGTGATTTAAGACAAAACCAATTTTACTACAGCATAAGTGTGAACACCAAAATAACAGGAGATTAAAGGATCCTAGCTTTATGTAAAGTGATAACAGATCCTGAACTGGTAAAATGATCAGCAAATTCACTGATAAAAACACATACTGTCACCTTGGAGACTCCATTAGGTTCAATACAATCTAGGATATTGACAGTACTGCACCACAGATTTGAAACTCACCTTGAGAAGTCTTGTAGTTATAGAGCAGAATCAACTACACTTCTGTTGTTTTATAAATGTAGTTTTCTTACCTAACTATCAGAAGGGTGTGTTCTAGTGCTTTACTAATTTTACTGTAACAATATGTAATTGGAAGGAGAAGATGCTGTAGTGTAAGTTCTTCTTGCCCCACGTGCTCTGAGAACATAACAAATGCCTCACTACATCACAGAAATGCTGTTTAGGGAGAACACATCAGTGTAGCTGCTTTCTGTGCCCTTGTAATTTATGTGCATTGAGACCTGTTAGAGGTTACATAAACGTCTACAATCCCTTAAAGGGCTCATTTCTTTCCTCATCTGCTTGTGGATCCATATATTTTTCTCATCCCCCTTCTGAAAGTGCAGCTAACATCTGCTGCCTCAGTCTCCTATTGTAGAAGGTACCAGAAGGTCACTGCCTGTTGTGTAAAGTACTTATTTTTGTTTGTTTTAAATGTCTCCTACTAGTTTAATCATATTTCCCCCATTTCTGCAGAATTTTATGGAAAATTATTGTGCATTTGCCTTATGATATGGGTTATTACCTTTATCATACGGATGGTAATTTCCAACAGTTTACTCCCTTTTTTTCTATAGTTGCTTGAATACCTCAGAGGCACAATGAATTGGATATAATTCTGTCTTTCAAGTATACAGATGCAATACATTTTTTCTGATTACTTTTTTAACTTCTGTTTTGGTTATGCAAACACAACACTTCGTACCTGGCTTGGCACAAAGCCTCCTTGTTTGAAGTCAAGCCATTGTGAAAGGGTCCCTCCATGCCTCTTGGTCTGCCCTTCTGCCTCAGCCCATTTTCCTGGCTTGCCTTAAACTGTTGATGTGTGCTCAGCTTATGGTTTCCAATCGTTCTCCGAAGACCTGCTGTCTTAACCACTTGCTGCTCATTCTATATGTCCAGCAACTAAATTTAACTAGTTATTTTTTCCTCTATAAATTCCAGTGTACTTGTGAACCTTCTTAGTTTCCTGCCATGTGCAACTTTAATGTACATAAGCTTGATGTAGGCTACGTTGCACCATCCAGGTTGCTGATGAGGTATGCACTCTCTGAGCCCCACTTAGTATGGCTGTCTACTTTGACAGCAAACCGTTTGTAACTAGTCTTCAGCTGCTTTGTGTTTATTCCCACCTTCTAGAAGTGTCATTGACCAGCTTATTTTTAGAAGGACACTTTGATACAGTTTCAAAGCTTTAGTTGAGATTTATGGTTTCTCCTCTCTCTGCAAAATCTGTTACTATGCAGTACAAGTAGATAGTTTGGCTTGGCATGAATCCTTTTTTATTTCTTGTTAGTTATTACACATTTATTTCTGTTTTCCAAATGGACACAAATCACTTTAGAATTTTCCCATATTCATTAAATTGGATAAATTTTATTCAATAAAATAATTACATATTTATGCTTAAATTGGATACATTTTAATAAATCAAATACGCACTTACATTTTTAGTTAATTGCCCCCCTAATCACAGATGTCAAGTATACATTTCTCATCATTGCCAGGAAATCAGTCTGGCTTTGGATTTGCCAACTGGTTTCAGTTTGTCCACATAAAGGGAAGTTTAGGCATATGCAAGAGTGTAGATTTAGTATTGTTTTACTGTAGCATCATTCTTTGGCAGAATTTGTTCTAAATATACTGCAGTGTCGGCAGATCTAGGTAGCTCAAACTACAGTTGAATGTTGTCACAGAGGCAAGGGTAGGAAACAAAGATCTCAAATTCACTGGTTGTGAACAGTAAATTCAAATTACTATTTTTTTTTTCTCTCTCCCATGGAGCATGGAGCTGCATACTCAGAAACATTCCTATGCCCTTGTTCTTACCTGCTGCTGCATTACCCAACTTCTTGTTGGGCAATAACTTTCCCCTAAGTGTTACAAGACTGAAATGAAGCAGTGCCAGAGATGACTGTGTTTTACTTTTTTTTCCAATTCTCAAAGTAAAGCCATTTAGTGCCTTTGATGAGACTCTCAAAGCAAAAAGCAACACAAGGAAAAACTGGAAAAACATGCTGATGGTTTATGCATGTGTTATATAAAGGAATATATTGTCATTGAGGGTTTTTTTTCTAGCCTGGAGTCTAAAGAAAGCAAGCAAGCCTCAGATGCCATGATATTCTTCAATCCTTATCTTTTTTTCAATTACATGTAACACAGAGAAAGTACTTCCAAAACTCCAGTGATCATAATCCGTTTGAGGGAAAAAAAAAATAATAAAAATTCCTGGTTCTTTTCGTAATTCTGAAATAACATTGTCTATGTTATAATTTAATTGTACAAAATTCAGTATAGGACATAGCTGAGAGTTGATGTGATAAAGATTTGCAGAAGATCAATCAGCAGGGCAGCATTCCAGAACTTGAAAATGGAAATGAATTGTCATATAAATTAACTGAAATCAAGCTTTGAATGCTTCAATCTGCAGCTTTTTAATGAAGCTGTGGTCCCCAGAAAAGTCCTGTCTGGAGCTGAGCACAGAAAAGTGATAGAAGTGCTGCCTTCTCAGAAATCTTTTTTGAGAGTATGTTTGGGAGGAGAGACACGTCCTTTCTGGTTAGGCCAAAAGAAATACTGTTCTAACTAAGAGTTTATGGTTGCACAGTAATTTTTTGTGCCTCCATTATTGTGACCAGCTTGCATGATTATTTTAATATTGGGACTCTCATCCTTGTAAATAAGAGTGAAGATTTCTTAAAAGCTTACAGAAACACAATAGAAAGAAAAACAATACAAAATATTTTAAAATCCCTTTTCTGTAAGGAAGTAATTTTCTTTTAATTAAGAAATTGAACTATCTGAAAATGAACATCATTGTTAAAAACATTTCTACAAAACTGAACAAATTACTTTGCAAATATCTCTCTCTCTCTTTCTGACATTTCTCCCTTTCTCCTCCTAAAGGCTGTATCTTATTGGAATTTTTCCAGTGTACTGTGTCTTCTTAGATTTGCTCATCAACTTCACTATTATTATTCTTGCAACTCCTTCTGATACTGGTTGTGCCAAGATTTCAGTGCAGATCAACCATTTGGCCACAGAGGTTTCTTCTCTGGTGATTTTAAACTGGCATAAGTTTTATTATGGTGTGGATTTATAAATTCTCTGAAGCCTAAATGTGATTCTGCTGGAAAAACTTTTTCTCTCTCCTGGATATTCAGTTTTTATTTTTTATATCACACCTTCTGGGTTGTCTAAGTGAAAATCTGGCTGGCATTTTAAGTGATGTCATCTTTCTCCATAGAAACATTGAATAACTCAGTTTGGAAGGGATTTCTGAGAGTCTCTAGTCCAACCTGTTCAAAGCAGGGTCTGATGTGAGATCAGACTAAGTCGCTCAGGGTTCTATTCCATTCCCCAATTGACATCGTATTACTTTAATAGATTTCAGTACTATTTTACTCTTTCTATTTTCCAGGCAATCTTAACACCATTTTTTGTTTCCAAATTTGAATATGCAATGTAATCATGCATAATGCTCCTATTGTTAAAAAGGTTTTAGCTAGAAGAATAATTACTGGTGGAGTGGTAGTTTACATTGCACTGTTCAGTAGTTGTTTGATCATGTAAGGCACTTTTAAATGTGAGTAATCCCACCACTTCGAATGCTTTGCTTGTGCATAACAGGGAAATTGCAAGGTACCACAGTAAAGCGGTTGATATTTGAAATGCATGTGACTGTTCAAAAGCACAAAATGAGAGATGTGAATCAAAGTTAGATACATGAATGAGCGCGCAAATCTCCTGAGTATCCTATCTTATAATTCTACACAGAGGAAATTTTCAGCTGTTTTTCATTAAAAAGGTGGGTATATTTAATAAATAATAATTCCAACCATGAATTAAATTGGTCATTGTATTCCCTCATACATCATAGCTGGAAGTGATACTGTCCTCAGCAGGAAGGAGAAAGGGGGAATAAACCAGACTGTCTAATACAGTTGGGTTACTTGCTAGTGACAGGGGTCATATTTTTATACAAGTGAATGTTTAGCCTATAACAAGTACAAGGAGTCCAGTGCATGAGCTCAAGAGAAAAATCTCTGGTGGGGTGTTTCTTTCCTCTTCACAAGATTTCTGACAGCAGAGAAAATAAATCTAAAAACAAACAAACAAAATAAAATAATCAGAGAAAACTACCATCCATTTAATTCTATACCATGTATCTCTGGAAGCTTGAAGAAAGAATTTGTATTTTGTCTTCTTCAGCTGTTGGGTTAGGATTTGTTTTCCTTCCATGTTTGAGATGGACTCCTTTGTACAGCAATGTTTTTCATTTCAAGCTGTGTTGTAAACCCTCTGAAATGGGTCTTGGTGAAAGTGCTGAGCAATGTTTGCAGCTTGCCAAAGTGGCACATCTGTCACTGTAAAAGCTGTACTGTGAAGTGGCAAAAGAAAGCCCACACAATTTTTTTTTTTAATCATAAAACTAAGGAAAAACAAGGGAGGGGAATTTGTAAAGTAAACCTGGCATGATCTAATCCTGTTTGTGCAGTGTTTAATTGTCAGGTGTCTGATCTACATAACAAACCAGTTAGGAAGGTAATGAGAAAATAATATATTTCTTTACAGCTCTCTACTAACACAAATTGCAGTCACCAAAGGAGGCATAAGCTCCTGCCCCTTTTAAAATTTGGTGGTTTTTTTGTATTTATATGGGTCCTCCCTGGATCACTTACAATATGTTGTAATTTTTGTTTAGTGGCATTGCAGGGAGTAAACCTGTTGGAACTGAAATATGCTCATTTAATCTCTCTCCTCAAGTGGTGTCTTTTGATAACTCATTTCAAAATAGGAACTGACACCTCATCTCTTTGTCTCTCATAATCAAATCCTTTTCTTCTTTCATAGGCTACTGTTCAGAGGAAATTGCATTTTGCTATAGTTCTGATGCCTTCTGAAGACATGTTACAGGTAAAGGTGGAGTTGAAGTTACAGAGGCTTAGTTTTGCTCATAAAAAGGCAAAGTCAATTTTGTTTGTATCAAATTGAGCTCAGTAGAAATTGAATGGGGGTAAATAAAACAACTGATGTTTAGCTGCTTTCAGTTTCAGTTTCTTAAACATTGAAGTGTTGATAAGAGTAGTGATAGCTTGTACAAAAAAAACCCAACTTCTTGCTGCAGATTTGGAGAAAAAAAGGAAGATAATGAAGTCTCCTCTGGTGCTGTTTTCTTCTTTACAACTTGATTTTCTGTAAAGCTGCTTTGTCGCGGTGAGCCAGAATCAGAGACATTTACTCATAGAGTTATCGTATCTGTTCCGATTTATTGCTAGTTAGTAGTTCATTTATATAGGTTTGTTCTTAAGCGTAATCATACAGGATTGGATAACATCTTGGTTTTGCCAGTAGTGATTGGTTAGGCATTACGTAGGTTAGTATCTTCTGTTATGGCTTGGTTACAACCTATCTGAGGGTCTAGGCCCAGGTGTTCAGCCTCCTGTTTTCATCTAGTGTTCAGCCACAAGGTCACGCTGACCTGATAACATACATGCTGTTCCGCTCACTCAGCACTTCGCTTCAGGCCAGAGATACTCTGCAGCATCGTGGCCTTGTGCTGCTAGCCATCCCCCAACAATTCCCCGTTTGTTTTTATGCAAGCGAAGCCTGACTGGTTACTTTGTTA
>VXBZ01011488.1:6643-34867 GCA_013399135.1 Heliornis fulica | reverse complement strand
TCTTTAATGATGTCCTCCACAATGGCTCCTTCCACTCTGCTCTTCAAAGCCCCCACAGATGATGGCTGAACAAGTTTTCTGGGCTAACTGATTGACTGCTTGACTGTCCTCATGTGAGGAGAGAACTGGTGATGCCTCAGCAGCTGCAAAACAACCCTGCAGGGAGACCATGATGGAGCAGCAGGTTGGTGGCAGCAGTCGCCGACCTGGTGAGAGTGATATCACCACGACATCAGCCAGCTCCCTTGGCACCCATGAGTGCATCCCATCAATGCCTGTGGACTTATGTATGTCCAGGTAAATGTTTAAGTATTCTCAGACCCTATCTGCTCTGAGCACATCTTCCTTGCTCCAAAATTTTCTTCAGTTTGCCTTTTCTTGTGTCTGTGTTTTGCAAGGTTTTGCAAAGGCCTTCAAATACAAGCATTATGGAAAGGGCATTTTATTTTAAAAAAATAGGTACAAAATACTCCCTGTAGCACCTTTTCAGCACATCTGCTGGGATGTATCTCACAAATCCTCTCTGCCTTGTATCATGTGAACCTTGCAGTCATTCAGACCTCACGTACAGCTCATTTTGTGTTCACAGAGATCCAGTGGCAGTAGGAACTAGTTAGTGTTCAAACTAGATATTGCTGTACAGATGGAGGAGATAGGTTGGGGAATTGGTTCCCACTACGTTTTGGAAAGAAATGTTAAAACACTGGCACTGTGGTAGTTAGTGATTAGTGCCAGTGTTTTCCCTGGAGACCAGTGCAGCCTGTTGCTAGGGCTATGGTGAGTGAGGTGATTCTGTTGTTAGTTAAGTCTCTGTCCACATCACGTGATGTGTCCAGTGATCACAAGATAAGGAGTCTTGTGGAGTAAATCCTTCAAATGGCTAAGGATTTTCTCTGCCCCCTTCTTTTGCACCCTCCCCAGAGTTTCGCAGTCTTCTGCAGCCAAACTCCTGAACTCTATTGAGATCTGCCCTCAAAGCTTTCCCACCCTGCTGTGGAGGCTCCAGCTGCAGCTTTTTTTTTTTTTTCCTGTTCTCCTTTTTCCCCCTCTTTTTTTTAATATATATTCTTTTTCTTCTTCCCTATTTCTTTTTCCCGGTCGCTTGCTTTGCAGTGCATCTCCTTGCAGACGGAAGCAGATAATTAGGCAGTGTTGGAACCTGGTACGGCTTTTCCAAGCACAGTGCATGCTTGGACCGGGCTTCTGTGCTGCCTCTCCTGTGCCACCCGAGGAAGGAATGACGTCCTCTGAGTGAGAGACTCCTAGTTATCCTCTGATATGTGTTGCTTCATTCCCTGTGCACGTTTTGCCACCTTGTGGCAGAAGCATATTGGTGTACTGTTTGGTAACACTGGCACTTTCTAGGCATGGTACAAAATTGTGCTGTAGGAATCTTCCATCAAGCAGCAAGATACAGCTATCCAACCACGCTACTGACTGTGCTGCTGTGATGGAGGGCTGGGAGACTAGTTTTTCCTGGAATGGTTAGACTGGGCAAAGTATCCACTCTAAAGTATAATCACAGGAACGCTCAAAAGTGATGGTTTTCCAAAGTTTAATGGAGTTTTGAGTTATTTAAGCAAATGCTCATTATGTGATCATATGGATGCTTTGTTGCTGATTTGAGGATGTAATCTGAAGGCTAACATTGTGAGGCCTCTAAAGTGAAAAGTCGCGTTGTGATGGGAATATTTGTTCCATCAGTGGCTCCCTGCACAATTAGCTCTATTGTGTCTGAAGAGCAGAAGGTTGCGTTGAGGATGCAGGTAGTTAAACCAGTTCCAGGACACCAATGCCAGATTTCTTCAGAGGAATTTTCCTCACTGAACCACAGTGATGTAGACATAAAAGGATTATATGCAGTTGCCTTCCTGATCTTCCGCTCACTTTTGAAGTAGGCTGACTTGGAAATGAGTTTGTCTTTGTTAATGGCTTGTACTAGCTCCTGATGCAAGGCTATGAGAAGTGTCTTATCACATCCAGAAACTAGAGACCTGTTGTTGGTCATCCTACCTCTGAAGGATGCTATGATCCCACCAGTTTGCAAGTATGATAAGAATAGCATCCATTTGTATTACTGCTGTGGTACTGACTCCTAAAGCAAATATTAGCAGGCTTTGGCATGGGTGGTACATGTCAAAAGGCCATAGCAGGTATGTTCCAAGTCCTTTGGGATAAATGTTGGATGCAGCAGTAGACATGACATGAAGTGTAGCTATTTGTAGCATGTGCCTGGCATGTCCTGATGCCCTGAAAAGTAACCTTGGAGTAGTCCTTTATCTAAACAACCTGACCAGGGCAACTGTCAGGAGGAATCTTGCAGAACAATACTGAAATGGCAGAACCTCTCCAAGAGGTTTTAACATCCCAAAAGTACTATGCAATGCATACCTTTGGTAAACAGGCTTTTTTGAAAATGCATTTTTCTTTGCTCCAAGCCAAGCATTATTTCCTAAGTTGTAGATACACTGTGCAGAGTGCAGTCCAGTCAGAGGCAATATTGAAATCGCAGCTCAGAGTAGCCTTGCTCTGGTGATGGGGAGCTAAGGCAGGTCTACCTACATTCCATGGTGGAACGGCTTTCTTAGCATAATTGGATTATGTTGCCATATCTAGATTTGTTCCCATAAGTAATCAAGCTTGTTTAGTGGTGTCTTCACCCTGTTCAACAGGATGTCAGGAGGGCAGACCCTCCATCCTGTCTCATTTGATGTGTTTCTACAGAGCTGTTTTCTCAGTGAGTTCTGTAGTGGCTCACCTCTCCCATATGTGAAACCTGCCAATTTGGTTTCCTTTATGGAAACTTCACAGATGGCTGCTGACCAATTACTGCACTGTTTCCAGATGTCTAATTGATAGATGTTTGTTTAGCAAGAATCTGTGGTACTGTAGGGTGAGCTTGTCTCCAGCTGCTTGCTATCACCTTCTCTGAAGGAAATCAAGTTGTCTTTCACCTCTGTGGTGTGTGTAAGCATTTTCTGATGGACTTACTCTTTGAAAGTGATCAACTGGATTATGCCTGAAGCAGTCAAGGAAGGACTCAGTAAAGCAATCCACAGGCTCTAGTAATAACTTTATCACAGAATCACAGAATCACAGAATGTTAGGAGTTGGAAGGGACCTCAAAAAATCATCTAGTCCAACCCACCTGCCCTGTGGGTCATTTGCTTTCCTCCAGTCCTCAGGGACTTCTGAAAAATGATGGGCAGTGGCCTATCATTGACTTCCACCAGCTCCCTTGATGAATGACTTCTGCTCTCCCTGACGTGGTGGGTTGACCTTGGCTGGGGGACATAGTTACATAGTGTGCCAAACTGGGAGCAGGGTCCTTTCCTTATCTTAAGTAGTATGATGTGATAAAAAAATGATGCTCTTTCACCTCCACCTTATGTGTAGTGCTGTGTCAAATCCTCTGTGCATGTAATATTTTGATTTCTGGGTGTTACTGCAATTCTATTTCAGTTGCCTTTGCTGTCCAAGGAAATTGGTTCACAACACTCTTGAAACGATCCCCTTTTCTTAAAATTATAAGCTCATAGAATGAAAGTAAAAGGCTCATTGAACCATTAAACCTAGTAAAGGTTTAAGCCTCAGCCTTCACTCATTGCCAGTGACTGTGATAATGGTTCGTTACATATCTGGGAGAAGCTGAGAAACTGTCACTTACTTCTAGGATTGATATAAGGAAGTGTAAAATTCTTCTTTTGAAGTGAGGCTTTTTTATAACAAATATAAAATGAGTAGCTATAAATGGTAAAATAACCCCTCTGTGGCTGATGCTTGGCTGGCTGTATTTAGTATTCTCAGAGCTAGACAGTTACTCTGTTGTATGGATACTTGGGGTTTTGGTATTAAATAGTGTGCTGAATGCAGTCAGCTCTTTGTTACTGGATTTACCCATTTTTTTTCAGGCATTATAAACACTTGTTTTTCATTTCATATTTAAATAGCAAACTGGTTTATTATGTCTCTACAGAGCCTGCTGCAAAAGACATTGAGTGTTCCACTGCTGTTGTACAATTATAATAATTCAGGTTTTTTTCCCAATACAACTCTAACCCATAACTAAAGGAGAAATAGGCATTTATATTTTTCTTGGGTTACCAGTAATTATTGGAAGGACAACTATCTTTTCAGTAACTTTTCAGAGTGAGAGGTAAATAAGAATGAATACTCAGGTGTCTAATGAAAGATAGTTCAACATTTTGTTGACAATTACCATTATATTTTATCAAGGTAATTAAAAGTCAGATGAGAAAAGAATTACCCATAGAGTATATAAGTTGGAAAGTGTAGGTTAAATCGTTTTTTCAGCATCAGATTTTTAAAAAAAATGATTTCTGTATTTGCAGATAACTCTAAAAAATGGTATGTTTGTGAAAGACAGAAATAACAGGGTATGATTTTTGCATAACCTTGTGAAAAGATTACTTTTGATAATGAAAATATTGAAAAAGAAAAATATTTTATAAATTATGTGGAATAACTGGCAGCATTTCTTTATTCCATCTCTGGGTACTACTGTTATGCCAGGTATATACTGGTTTTGCTTAGTTAGCTTCTACTAACAACATTTTAAAGTGAGTAATCATAAAATAATAATCTGCTTCTTCATTACAGAGACTAGAGCTTTCCTTGCCTGTTGCTATATATTTCAAATTATGGTGGTGTATTTTAATACACCTTGCACTATTTGTGGCTTTCATTATATACATAATACACATACACATATATAGTTTAGTAGGCATGTATATAAACCACAATTGATAGGCTATTTAAGAAGTGTAACTAGCTTTGGAATACAAACCTTGTTTGTTTTCAGAGGAATTGTGGTTGTAGAGTACTTGGAAAAATCTTTCTTCCTTAGTTGTTCATACAGAAATCAAACAAATAAAATAAAAACAAACAAATAAAAACAATAAAAACCACAACCAAACCACCAAATTAAGAGTTGTAATAATTCTAATTTACAAAGGATCAAATACAGAACATAATTTCTCTCATTGTTTCTTTCCCTTATGAGGGTAAAATTCTTATATAAAAGCCAAAGAGGGATAGAATCATAAAATTATAGAATGATTAGAGTGGGAAGGGACTCCCAGAGGTCATCTAGTCCAACCCCCCTGCAAGAAGCAGGGACACCCCCAACTAGATCAGGTTGCTCAGGGTCTCATCCAACCTGGCCTTGAACATCTCCAGGGATGGGGCATCCACCACCTCCCTGGGCAACCTGTTCCAGTGCTCCACCACTCTTATGGTAAAGAACTTTTTTCTAATATCCAATCTAAAGTTGGATAGTTGAAGTGCCTTATTCATCACAGATAACATAGCCAACTGAGAGCAAAACCATATAGCAAAAGGCTGTCCTCTGCACCTAGCAGATATGTGTGAGAGGGAGTGGGTTTGTTGTGAATCCCAGTGCTTTTCCTATGGTTCTGATGGCTATTGTCAAGCTGCCTCTTCACCGGGCAGCTTGTATTAGTTACCAAGGAAAAATGTTATGGATGTGTTATTCCTTTTTTTTTTTTCTTAAGAAACAATACTCTTTTCAGAGAAATGTGACACATTTTTACTTTCCTACCCTCAGACTTGATCCTACTTGATCTCAGTAGTATGTCTCTAGGCTTGGCCACAGTAAAAACAAAAATGTCACCGTTATTGTCTCTCTTTCCTGGGAAGAGTTTGTCAGCCTTGTTCAGTGGTTTGTCTGGAAAGAGACTTTTAGGCACATTGTGCCCTAGCAATAGTAGTACTAGCCAGGTAGCTTAATTCCTCCAGTTCCCACTGGAGATTTTGTCTCTCTATAGCATAGTGTTGATTGTTTTCTGAAATTCTGGTGAGCTCCAGCTGTTGGTGAACCTGCATGTCTGCTAAAACCCCCTAGATTTCCATATTATTTAGCATTCAGCTTAATTTATCTTAGTATTTCCTGGGCATTTACTTCTCTGGCCACCTCTTTCTCACAGAATTTCAATATGTAGGCCTCAGTAGTTTATACAAGTTTAATAATTTCTTCCTGACTTTTTTTTTTTTTTGCACAGATCCCCAGTGCCTGGAGTCAATCATTGAGCTACTAGTTATGATACGTCTGTCAAACAGCACTGGAATTTGTTTATGGCTAGATAACTAGCTAGTTAACTAGTGTCCCCCACAGTCCCCGGAATCTAGTAGGCAACCATACGTCCTGTTTTCATTGTGTTAGTTTGGGATACAGGTCCCTCTGTCCCTGCCTTGTTTGACACACAATGACACAACCTAAATACCAAACCCTCCCAATCAGCACTCCCTGCATCTCCTTCTCCAAGACAGCCTCCCACAGGTCTGCAGATGGTACCTCTGATTCACCCACAGGGAAGTGTTCTCCTTGTTCATCTGGTGATGGCTAAGCCTCTATCATTTGCTGTGGTTTTCTGCTTCTAGAAAGCAGTATCACCCTTGAACTCTACTTGAGGCTCTACTTCTTCTTTGACTTCAGCAGCACCCTCCAAAAACCCCTTGGTGCTGTCACTGCCTGTAAGATGTGTGACATTGTCCTGGTTCTGGCCATTGAGCAAATCCCACTGGCATCACAGCAGTTTCTGTGACTGTTGATCTTACCTGTCTGTTCTCTGACTAAAACCTGGTTGTGGAAGTGTTATAGTATTCCTACATTAGCACTGTAGAAATGGAGCTATTCTTGTTGGTTTTATAATTATGAGGAAAAACAGAGATAGAGCAGCTAAGCCTAGGGCATAGCACAGAGCTATCAGTGAAAGAGCATTGACTTTCATAGAAAGCAATTATTATAAAACACTTCCCGATCATTTCCATAATCCATTGGTCAAAATCTACAGAAGGTTATGTTCAGAACAAAAATGTCCTTGTCTTGGTTTTGCATACAGAAAGAATCATGTTATCTTGATAAGATTATCTGTAGCACTGTTACTCTGAATGTGACCCCCTTCCTTCTTCCCCCAGCTTTATAGGCTGAGCATGACATCATATGTTATCCCTGTGGTCAGTTGGGATCAGCCATTCCAGCTTTGTCCCCTCTCAAGTCCTTGTGCACCCCCAGCCTGCTTGTTAGTGGGGTGATGTGAGAAGCTGAAAAGGCTGTGACTCTGTGTAAGCACTGCTCAGCAGTGATGAAAACACCTCAATATTATCAACACAATGTTGATATGTTCAGCACAAATCCAAAATACATCCCTGTATTAGCTACTATAAAGAAAATTAACTCTATTCTAGCCAAACCAGCACAGCACTTGTTTTAATAATTGTTAAAAGTGTTTAGAAGGCAGATAACTGTTCTGGGGATGACATCATACATCACACGTGTGATCTGCAAAGCCTTGTGGCTGTGTGACCAGAAAGACAAACCTGCAGTCATTCAGACTGCTTCATTGGGGTACTGCAGCAGTATTTCCAGATGCAAAGTACCTTAATGGTTAAATACTTCTAGGGTAGAGTTGCCAGTGGGAGACTGGTCTCTGTTATTGAGCTGGTCATTTTCCCAGACATACAATAAGGGCTGAGATCTCGTCTCTGGCCCTTTAGCTCTGCTTTTTGAACATCTCAGATAGTTAATTATAAGCTCTTTCTGCATCAGTAGATCTCATAATTTCCCATGCAGAGACCAGTGGTAAACTATAGAAAAGCTGTGTCACAAACCTATTCCTACTAGCCAGAAAAAAAGGGAGGATGGTCACGTCTGATCAGTTGGAAGGGCAGAGAGGTTAATTATTTTTGCCTCTTTGCTTAGTACTAATCTTTTCAGGTCTTGTAAGGAGACACTGTGGAAGAGCTAGTGACGCAGAAAGTAATTTCCCTGGTGAATTTGTTTATTTACAGGCCATGCATATCCCTTGATCAATAAAGAAGAGAGAGGGGTGAGACTTAGGTGCATTAATTCATCTCTGCTGGGGTGGTGTGAAGCCTTGCCATGCACAGAAGCTCTTTTCTCAGGCTATGGAGCATCACTGGGTGGGCTTCGAGCCTGAGCAAAGTGCCACAACTTTTTCTAATGTGGTACTGTCACTCAGCAGAAAAATTGCTCGCATAAGGTTCAAGCCAAGTGGTCTGGGGCACCATTCCTGCCTAGAGCATCAGAGACATATCTGCCCTGGCTGCCCACAGCTCTTCATTTTAGAGATACAGGTATTTGTTTCCTGGGGTGAAGCTGTTCATGGCTTGGTGATAGGGCATGGGAGAGAGAAACCATGGCCAGTTCCTGTCCATCTCTGTAGTCACCCTCCAGTTATCTTCTTGTTTAGCTTCCATGGGTACAACTTCCATGGTCAATTTTCCCTTTTTGGCTGTAAAACAAACATGGGGTGGGTGCTAGATCTGGGACCCAAGCTAATATCTGGGTAACAATGAACTCTGCTGCATGAGAATGCCTGTTTGTCTGGAGAGAGACTCAGTGTTTCTGTCTAGTTCAAACAGGGCAGTGTGACCTTTGGTAGGATGCCAAAGAGATAGGGAGGTGTCCATTTTTTCTTTGTAGACAAATTTCTTGTGTTCAGATGTTACTACAGGATGGCTCAGTTCTAACAGATTGTCATTTGCCATTGTGAAAATATTTTGCCAAAATAACAACAATAACAACAACAAAAAAATAATAGTTGTTGTTGACTCTAATAATAAAACACTGCATAAGAAATGAAGCTGTTCTCAAAAAATACATTAGCAAACAACTTACTTTGATACATTACCTTGCTTTGTTCATGTATTTGTTCTGTTAATCACTAAATTGATCACCTTGATCATTAGGATTAATTAGCGAGGTTTGGCTGTTCCAGAATGTGAGAGATTTCAGATATTTATAATTGGTTAACTAACTACTCCAGGATATTTTCAGCAAGAGTGAAAATCTAATTTTATAGAGTAATATCAGCAGAATATCACAGAAGCCAACATTCATAATAATGATAGGATACACTTTCTTCTTTATATGCCAAAACACAATGTCACAAATTATGCAGGCTTTTTACCACAGACAATGTGTGTGGGAGTGGATTTTTTTTTTTCTGGCAGTTAAATCATTTAGAAGAGAGGTATTATAACTTGATCACAAGTGACAGATGGGTTTTGAGATACAGAAGGAAAAGAGAAGATAAGCATGACATCCTTCTCCATCTCTCTCCTTGACTGCTTGGATATTAGCTATTAATCTATAATAAGCAAAATTTTATGCTGCCTTTACCCCCTTCCTATTAGGCTCCATTATAATTTTCAACTGGGTTTTCATTACCTCAGGTAATGAAAAGCAACTTAGATGAGAACAAATACTCTGATGCTGTAAGCAATTTGGGTGCACAAGACATTACCAAATTATTTGCTAATGTAGAAACAGCCTAATCAAAATTGAGTTCTTCAGGTTTTCATGTCCTTTTCTAGCAGATATGTGAGTGGAAGTCCTCAGATTACCTGTTAAGCTTTAATAACGTGCAAATACCTCTTGAGGGCATTGTAATGTCTTACACAAATATTTCAACAACCTGTACTCTCTTACTGTACTGCTTCTTCGTGGGGAGTTTTTGTATATTTGTTTGTTTGCTGTCTGTGATATTGCATATCTACCTATCCATACATTTTCTTTTAGACTTATGATGTTAGAGTTTATCTGGGACAAAATCTTCAGTTATTATCTCCTCTTTTTTTTGGTCTGTCTCACCTGACTGTATGTACAGACTCATTTCACCTATACCTTCCAGCTATGCTCTTAGTCAAGAAGAAACAGGCACTTAAATAGTAAAAATCACCAGACCTGTTTTAAGCACCTGCCTTAGGGAGTGATGAGTCTCCTCTGACTATCAAAGAAATCTTGAGTGGCTTATTCAGGTATAGGATAAGATGATTTCCATCCATTGGCCCCTCTCTGGTAGACAGAAATATCAAAGCAGACATTTCCTGAAGCCTATTACAATGGTTATAATTAAACTGCCATTAAGAAAAGATGTGTGAGTGCCAAGATTTTGTGTATGTTTACAAAATAAGAGGCTTAGAATCTTGCTGTTTCTCTCATATCTTCATTGCAATTATTTCACTTTATATATTCTCTAAAAGACTTTTAGTTGAGTTCCTGAATTGGAGAGGGAGAGGTGTGTTGGGGGAGGGGAGGTGGGTCAGATAGAAGAAAAGAAGACTAAAAAAAGATTTATTTATTTATTCAGTCTAAAAGGAATGTTTTGGGTAAACAAAATTACAGAACCTTGTAGCACACCTCAGTCTTGTGGTGGTGCAACCCCCAGGGCCACTCTGAGATCTCCAGATAAGACCCATTGTGCTGCTATCTTGGACACAAGTGCAGTGACTTGGGTGTCAGACACACCTGGGCCACCTGCTGCCTGAGTTGACTACCAGAATGACTCAGCATAGATTGTGGCCAGAATGGAGAATACTGACCAAAATGAATCATCTCAAGATCCTATAAATAGTGATCCAGAAGTAAGACCCTTGGAGGTCTTTGGGGCCACAGTGAGTTGTGTGACCCAGTACCTCCCTCTGGGCTGGGATGCCTCTCAGGGTAGATTTCATGAGAATTAAAAGTTTGTCTGAGGACAGTTTTGTGAGGACTTAGAAGGCCTGATTTTGTGAGGTTTACTGACAGCCTGTTGATGAATGCTGGCATGTAAAAGCAAGTCATTTGCAAAACTCGTGAGAAGGGACAATTTAATCATAGGTTTAGCTCTGTGTATGAGTGTGTGCAGCTGGTTCAGAACTATTCGTCCATCTCTGTGTGTGTAGAATTATTTGTCTGTATATCTGATTTAAGTCCCATCTGCATGTGCAACCTTGCTGTAAGATTCATGCGATCCTTGCCATTCTCAAATCTTTAACTAAGGTACTATTTTATTTTATTAAAACAAATTTAATTGAATCACTCTGTTAAACTGACTGATGATCTAGTGCTGTTGGTAATTATACAACTTAATCTTGTGATTTATCTCAAAAATATTAATAAATCATAATTTACACCAAAGCTGTGTGAAATCTTATTCACCACAGGTGTTTTTATTGTTTTTATGTTAGACCTTTGTTCCTTTCTAGGGAACATACATTTCAGATCTAAGGGACAGGAAAAGCTTTGCTTAAGTGCACTCAGAGGAGGTGTTTCTTTCCCCATTTTTCCTTTATAACACGTTACTACCAGTTGCTCAGCTGTGTCACATTCCATCATGTGGAGAAGTACATGGCAATTGCAACAGCCAGATGTGATACGTCCCTCAAGGAGACACTGCCTGGGGGAAAATGATTGTTTTTTTTTAAAACCGTGAAACTCTTGAGAAATGAAGTTATAAAAACCCAACCATAATACCTAACAACAGCCTATCCCTTCTTGTTCAGGGAGATGTTGTCTGATTCTTTGTGCAAAGATCATGAGAGAGTAGACACATTAGCACACAATCCATTCATCTAATAAATTTTAATGAGAACAAAGAGGGTTCAGAATTCCATCTGCCTGATAAAAATTGTAATGAGAACAAAACCCAGCATTAAGATTACTGTGTGAACAGAAATTATACAAACTATTTCCATTTGATTAAGGTTAGAATGAGAGCACTAGGACAAGTAAACATAAATTTAATCAGTTCTTTGGACAGCATCAACATGGCAATTTGATTGTTCTCTGTAGATGGTGTGCCAGCCCTTGACAGGATAGTATACCATAGTATACCACAGGCTAGGCTAAGAAAGACACAAAGACTAAGAACAATGTGTATAGCCATGTATGTAAGGAAAAATGGAGCACACAAAAATCCTGAGGAAAGAAGGAAAGTGGTCAGTGAGATGAGGAGGTGTGCAATGAAAACAGTTTCCTTCACTGCCGAAAGAGTTGTGAGATGTGCTCAGAAGGGTTACTGGCAAGAATAGTTACACAGCCAAGACTCAGTCTAGTGAGGCAGGAGATGGCACCGAGATTAGCAGCTGTCTGTGTCTAATCACAGAACAGCTGAGAAGTATCTGCCTTACGCAGGGTGCTTGTATACCATACTGTCAAACTCATACATGCCAGTGATTTACATTGATCAAATAAATGCTGAGAACAAGTTTGTGGTTGTGTCTGCTGTAGCTGCAGTGAGCTTCTCATTTTTATGTACGAGAGCTCAGATCTGCCTCCCTGATTTCTACCTCAAGTCTTCATGAGGTTGTGACCATATGGAGGAATAACACAAATGGAGGAACCTTTATAGGGCGGTCACCATTTATGATACATTATTCTGTCTTCTGAATTTCATATATCAACAAGGCCATTGCTGTGGGGATCAGTCTATCTCTTTGCTCTCATAGGTAAATAGTAAGTTACAAAATTTCATGGGCACACTCTACCACTCCACTAGATATTACTGCTGGGATCACCCAGTCTGGTCTTACTTAGTTTAGAGACTATTAAAGGCCACCTTTATATTCCTTGTAGCCAGGATGAGGAGTTAAGCACAATACTTAAGACTCAGTAGCTTTTGGTAAAAATTAAAACACAAAAAAAAAGAAGGGTCCTACCTAAACCTAAAGTTATTGTGAAGGTAGAACTCAATTTGAGGAGAGAACCCAGGGTTTTATACCATCTAATCAACCATCTATTGATACTGTCTCTTCTGAAAACACTAAGTTTGGACCAAGAGCTCATCCCTGTGGGGATACTACCAGTAAAATGTTTGCATAACAGCTACAGTTAAAGAGGTGTTAATGACTGCGTTTTTGATTCAAATGTGGTGTTGCCTGATGCAGTGAGGGATTTTTTATTTGAAGTATCATGTGGTTATAAGTGGTGTTTATGGAAACGTGGAAAAAATAATATCAGCACAGTAATCTCTATCAGTTAGCCCTGTAATTTTCTCAAAGAAAAAAAGAAACAGTTCTGCATGACGAGATTTATCTTCTTTAAATCCCCATTTTGATCCACTGTAACTACATTTAGAGCACTGTCATTACATACTGTAGTACTATTTGGTAGTTGAATTTGTTGTTAACTGTTATAATTTTACTTGTGAGTGATGTCAGACTGACTAGATTATGTTTTGCTAGGTCATCCTTTTTAGCCTTTTCAAATAGAGAAACAGCATCTGCAGTTCTCTGTCTTTTCAGCATTTCCCTTTATAAGACCCACAAAACTACTCTTAATATTAGTGGTTCACCCACTAAGCATTTAGGAGGTTGGGAGTCAGCTGACTTTAGCCATCTAAATACTGTTTATTTATCTTAAACTAAATTATGTTTGTATAGCCAATAGGAGGAGAAAGGTTCCACCAAAAAATAACGAACACTGCTTCACTTGAAATGTGAGCTGTGCTTTAAAGGCTCTCCTGAGAGGGAAAAGATCTCCATATGACCAGCACAAACATATAACTAAGTTTCAGAGTGCTAAAATTAGGTGAGATGAATCTCACCCAAACTGAGCAAAAGTATGATAATGATTGCAACAACCAATCCCACTTTTCTGTTTTTTTCTTTTTTTTTTTTCCTTCAAATATGTAGTCCCTCTGTTCAAACGTTTGAGCTACGTACTTAGCAACAGGCATCCTTATTCCATATCCCCTTTTTGTAAGACATCCTGCAGCTACAGAAAAGCATGTTCTTTAAAAATATGGTAGTGGCTCACAGGATCTTGCTAGCAGTCTTTCTTATCACACTGGTAGTATTTAAAGCCTAAGTATAAACCTAAATCAAACTCAGTTTTCAAGAGGAATTATACTTCAACTCTGAATAAACTGATTTTGCAAACTAACGGGATTTTTATTCCCACTAGTTCCCTTATTCTCTGTCTTTATAAATGCAACTAAAATAAACAAACTTATGCAGAAAGGAAAATGTAAAGACATGGCTAGCTCTGTATATAGGTGTTTTGTATTTATATAGATGATTTGTTCCCCATTAATTCCTCTGAATTTTTTTCCCCTGCTTTCAGAAAGCGTGAATGATGGATGAGACTGTGCCTTATTTACACATATTGTTTAGCATATTTCTCCAGTAGATTCATTTATTTTGATGAAACTGCTAGGAAAACAGCATCCCACTCAAACTGATTAGGCAACCAGAATCTGGTCCTGTACTTTCCAAGTACAAATAGGCATGAAAGATAAATTGGAGGTGATCTGGGTATATGGAGGAGTAAAGTTACTGTTGAAATAGTATGGCCTATTGCCGAAGCCCGCAATTTGCAGCACGAACTGGGATGAAAGTACACATCAACGTGATGCAGATTCAATCGGTTTATTTCTTGTTCCCAACATCATTATATACTCTTTGGTAGCCAGTACCCGCGAACATCCACCAAGGGTGAACTTATCATTGGTTAGAGCTTTCCGATTATGCAACGAATACGCGGTCCTGGTTGGTTAACACATAAACCGCAAATTTCAAACGTTTCAGCCATTCCCCTTGTAACCTCTTTCTTTTTTCCTAGGCAGCCCTCCGGCTCCCCTCTTCACTGCTCCAAGGCCAGGGTGCCCTGTACGTGGTCCTCGTAGTCCTTCAGTACAGCCAGGGCCCCAACAGCCTATTTTCCTCATTTTGTGTAGGAAGTATAAGAACATTGTCTCCTTAGGGCTATGGCAAATCCCAAAACCTTAAACAACTTCCTTTGAGACTGAAGGGGTCAGTATATCAACAGGTAACACACATGAGAGCAATCCAGCACTTGCTGAGATGGCTGTTAGGGCCATAAACAAGATGGTTGTTTATCAAGCAAGAAGAAAAGAAGAATGTAAAGAATATGTAAAAAGATAATGAAGCACCAATCAGCAAGCAGATCTCGCCACAATACTTAACCTATGAGAAGAAGCTGTTAGGGGGTGTGTTTCGTGTACTGTGAAAAAGGAACATATAAATATTGGGTTTGGAGTGAAATAAAGTTGGCATCAATTGATCACATTGATCTGAAGTGATGACCCGTTATTCCTCCGCAACACCCCGCCACCCTCCCCTGTTTGGACCAGGTCTCTCTCCATCCCTGTTACTATGCTGAGGCTGTCATGGTCTGTGCTGAAGGCAAGTACAGCCTGGCATCAAATGTGAGAAATTGATGAGGATACTGACGGACGTATTTAATATTATTAGTAGTCTCCATTGCTGTAATCGGTCTGTTTGATTACTGTTTGTTGTGCTGCAGGTTTTTCTGCTGCTTCTATTGACTGACACAGTGCTGTAGTGGATTCAGTGCAGTGACAGAGGCCCCCTCTATCTCACTCACTGCGACACTCTGACCTGAAAGGATGGTTGGAGGACATTTTAAATAGCAGTGAAAAGGCAAGAGCTATTGCAGTTTGGGAGACATAAATGTGAGACATGGATCACTATAGGACATTCTTCTGTAAGAAGAGGGAGGAAAGGAGAAATTAAAGTAGTCAGAGGATATAAAAGACTGTGGTATCAATACAGTTCATTTAGGCTGGTAGACTGTTGTTAATTAATAAGCTATTATTAATTTAAAACTTTAAATGTGGTTATAAAAATATATCTATCAAAAATGATAGAAATTAAGGAAGGAAAATACCTAAATATGTTATCAGATGTCAGTGCAAATTTCTAGGTTCAGCAAAATTCTTGCTAATTAACAAATTGGGCTACAGAGAAAAAAAAACAAAACAACCCAGGACAATATATCTACACAGACCAATCAACACAAGTCTTCTTATTTGTTCAATACCTGCTCCTAAATTACAGATATCAACAATGATTCTTCACCTGTCAGTCCCTTGGGAGCAGGAATGGCAGGAGTGCTCAGCTAAGCCTGATCTTCTCCTACCTGAGAACGACTCCCTGAGCTGCCTCTGAAAACCTGAGTTGTAAAAGCACAAAGCCTCTGTCTGGCTTGATTTATGCTGTTAATGCTTATAGCAGTTTTGGATTTAAGCTACACTTAGGAAATTTACTGAGTGATGTAATAGGTGACATGTAATGGTGGAGGGCAAGTGCTCTAAAGAGCCCAGTGTAAGAAGATTAAATTTCCTAGCTTCTTCATTAGGGACTATCTGGACCTCAAAGAGAGTCAGAAAGCTTATATTTGCAATATTAAAAGGAGATGGGTTTATATGCTCGGGGCAGACAGAAGCCTTTTATGCAACGCAGTGGACTCTGAGGATTCAGGTACACGACTCTGTGGCTTCTCAGGGCAATCATCGCAACGAGACCTCGTGTCACTTTTACAAAACACCTTTTCAATCTGATGTCCTTGTTCATATCTGATGACTGGTGTTGTTCTCTATGAGGAGTCCCAGGAAAGCTTCCTGGGAGCACAAGAGGCCTCTCTTCCCAAGCAAAAGCATCAGGCACAGCACCATGTGAGCAAAGCACAACTGCGGTGCAGCAGCCTTGCATTTTGTCATTTTCTGCTGCAATTTATCTCCTTTGCCTGTAATGGCTGTGAGCTGTGTGCTCACTGCATCAGCTGAAGCAGCATGAAAGCAGTACAAAGCTCGTACTGAACCTGTCTCTTCCCAGACTTTCTCAGAAAGCTGCCTGTGTGATCGCAGGACATGTACTCAGCAGGGTACAAGAGTCCTCGTAGCCTCATGCCATTTTATTGTTGTGAGACTACCTTGATTTGAATAGCTAAATGGGTTTTACCTTGTCTTAGCCATTGAATTCCTGTCCACCAGTGAAGCCCAGATGTATATGTCAGGGGGTTGTGCAAGAAAAGAAAAGAGGTGGCCAGCACGGCCTTGCTGTAATCTCACTGCTGGTTGTGTGCTTGGTGGTGAGTGTGGCCACACGTCAGACTGATGCTACCAAAACACTTCCCTTCTTTGCTTGTTCATCGACAAGTTAGAGTTTGATAGTCACTAAATTGAATAGAGCAGTTGTTCCTCAGACTTACGGAGCAGAAACTCCCTTTGTGATCCCAGGGAAATGATTTAAAATCTTTGTGCCTCATTCCACCCATATGTGAAATTGGCTACAGTGCTACTTCTCAGACCCAAAGGGTTTAAGAATAATTGCTGTTCAGATTAGAAACTGTATCAGTAAGAGCCAATAAGTATGTTAAATAGATACTGAAAAGTAGTGGAGCTAAAAAATGTCCATGGACCCAACACCTGTTCCGGCAGCTCAACACTTTTCTGTCATAAATATCCTTCCCTGCAGGCAAATCACTCCAAAGACTCACTTCTCAGTGGGTAGCATATAAAGCAGTCAGAGAGTGAACCAAAACTGGATGCTTAGCTGCCACAGAACACAGTAGGGTATATTTGTCAGGGCTTATAATCATCCAAACATATTGGGGTTTTGTATATTAGGACTTTTTTAACCCAGGTGATTTTCATATGTATATACTGATACATTCCCACACCACCTCTTACACCTAAACAATTGGAAATAAAAATTAGATATTGTAGGTAGGAGTTACCAGCCACAGTGCAAAGATTAACTGGGGTCATTTAGTTATGAGGAGGTTGAGACCCAATTTCTCTCTGCAACTACCTTGAAGGAGGTTGTGGAGAGCAGGGGTTGACTGCTGACCTTTTTCCCTTAGTGACAGGTGATAGGACAAGAGGAAATGGTGTCAAGTTACACCAGAGGAGGTTTAGAATGGATATTAGGAAAACTACACAGTTGTTAGGTGTTGGAACAAGCTGCCCCAGGAAGTGATGGAACCTCCATCCCTGGAGGTATTTAAAAGATGGTTACATGTGGTGCTGAGTGACATGGTTTAGTAGTGGATGGCAGGTTGGGGTGATGGTTTGACTTGGTGACCTAAAGGATCCCTTCCAGCCAAGACAATTCTATGATTCTATGCTTAATTTTGGTGCTTGCCTCTGCATGATTCATCCAAACCTCAGAAATGGACAAAAAAAGAAATATATTTCAGGGATTGTAACAGTGTCCTGTACCATACAGCCCTGGCCCTGAGACAGCCAAATTACAGGTGCTTATAAGCTCTGCCTCAAGGCAGAGTCAAAGCTCCCAAGTAGAGCTACTGCAGGGACCCCCAGGGCAGTAATGTGCACCCTGTGCTAGCACAAGCTGCAGTGGGTGTCTGTCAAGTCCTGATCCAAAAGGGAGGGGCAAGTCACTCAGATTCACAGGTTCCCTGAGTTGGAATTGCAGCGAGATAACACTTAAGGTCCACAGGTAAACAACAAAGACTTTTATTATATAGCCAGCCTCATTGGCAAATAAATGTGTAGGAGAAAGTCTTGAAGGAGTGGGAAAGGGAGAGAGAAGTGGGAAGAAGAAAGGCCATGGAAGAAAGAAAGAAACAGAAACAAAGAAATCAGGAGACAGAGAGACCCATCACTGGTGCAGGTTCCAGCACTGATTCAGCCAGTGGCAGGGGGCTCTCTGTTGTGCAAGAGTGCTTCTTTTTGGATATTTCTTCTCCAAAGGAACACTTACCTTACTCTTGTGTTTGCCATATGAGTGCAGCCCTCCCAGAGGAGTTTCATCTCAGTTTCATCCCTCTTAGGTGAAGTGTGACATGATTTGAGTGGAAAATGTCATACATATTCAGCATGTACTCCTTTTATCTCATTAGCATATTTAGGGGTGTCAACTTTAATATTCATATCCCAGTAAATGAAGCTAAAAGTCTCAGTCTGTGCAGTGTGGCCTCTGAAGTTCTGTGTAGAAACCATCAATGTGTTCATCCCATATTCTCTAGCCAAGGCAGGGCTCCCTCCTTCAGTGTTTATCAAGACAGTTTGCCCTGCTGACACTTTTGCTCCAGGGGTTTTCCATCTTGCCAGTGCTTGAGACATCTCTTACCTGTTTGCACTTTTTGAGGAAAGAGTCCTTTGTTCCATGGGGTCACAAATCAGCTTTAGTATCAAACTATTTATTCTTCCAGTTGGTCCCAGACTGAGGTGTATCCCTCAAAGTCTTCCCTCAGAGAAGAACCAGCACCTGGACAGACAGAAACCAACCAGACAAAGGAAGGAGCTGAAAACTCTCCTCACTCCCCTTCCTCCTTTGGCACCAGGTAGATGGAGAAGTCAATAAAATGTGATCAATCTATTTGCTTTCTTCAAACTTTGCTCATAAAGCTGTGCAGTTGGTAAAAGTTCTTTGAGTCAGGTGTGGACTCAGACCTTTGCAAGATGGATAAAATATCAGAAGGCTTAGGGTACGGGAGAGATTTCTGACCTTCCCTGGCTGCTGACCAGAAGAAGAGAGAGAAAGATTGAATGGGAGAAAGAGTCATGAGATCACAAACAGAAGCAAGGAAAAAAGGATTATGACTGAAAAAAGAAAAAGAGCAGAGTGTGAAAGGCTGAAGTCTTGTGTGTGAAATATGAGAAAAGGAAGTAAATATACAATCATATCTTAGGGGCTTTAAATAAAAAATATTTAAAAATTGATTTAAATCAGCTAAAATTATTATAGAATAATAAGAGAGTGTTTTATTCCAATCCATTTTATTTGGGTTTTGCCTACATTTTCCTTCTCACCTGACAGGAATGTGATTTAGTAGTTGTAGCAGAACACCAACCTACACTTTAAAGAGAAAATGCTCCATTTTTGTTAATTCAATATCTATGCCTTTTTTTGTTGTTGTTGGTAAAGTGTATTAGTGTCATGAGCAGAGATGATGAAACTGTTGTATATTTAGTGATTTTGTTGTTGTTGTTGTTCATGGTTAGCAAAACCTAGGGCAAGCACTGATATCTTTATTGCTGCAAGTCTGGTAAATTCCATTATCTCAAATGAGTTTTTTGGGGAACAAGGAATTTTAATTATTTGGTGCCTCATAAGCTTTCTCTCCAAAGCGTGAGCCCTACCTTTTTTTTAGATACCTGCCTAAAAACCCAGTAACAAAAGACAATAATGAAAGAGAAATTGTAATAAATCAAAATATTAACAGTACTGCAACATCACTACTTTATTTAGAGGAGATAGAACTGAAGAAATTGTCATAGTTTATAGCAGTTTCTGTACTAGGTCAGGAGCTGATAACTGCTTCCCTTTCAAATGACAGTGATCTCTGAAAGGAGATAATCCAGTAGAGAACAATCTCAAGATGTTTTCCATCCTCTTTCATTCCTCTTGTTTCCTGCTGACTAACATCTACAGGCACCACTGTGGGAACAGCCCTACAGTGTCAGCCTGTAGAAGCTGTAGTAGCAGTGCTCGTAGTTTCCAGCTGATATTCTCCTCCTCCTCTTTCTAATCTGACAAGAGTGTGAAAGGAATGTTTATTTTTAAAACATCAAGCCCACATTTCAATGTGGTTTTTTGTCAATTCAATGCCCCTACCCACGCTATGTCTTTAATAGCTTGAAGCCCTGTGTTTTTAACAGGTTTTTAAGGAGTTGGTCTTGTGCTGCCATTGGGGGGTGGGAATGGGTAATTGAACAATAAAAAGTAAAAATATGTAAAAGTCAGGAACACACAAATTTCAGTTTTGCAAAGCCTGTTTAAATTAGTGCTGCCAGTCTCATGGAAGCAGTGGCATTTTACTAGCTAGCCAAGAACAAGTCTGGAGTACGTGCAGGAAATTTGCACAATTTCCAGGACAGTGAAAGGGAAATCAAGAGTTTAGGTACAGAGGAAAAAGATGCCTTTATGCTTAGGACTGTGCTTCTGGCTGCATCCTAACTTAGCAGGACTGAACACTGGGTAGATGAGCAGCTGAAAAAGAGAGAGGAGGCCTTCCTCCAGGTGTTTGTATTTGTGAAGACCCATGCAACTCAAGATATCCTGATCCCAGTACCATGTCACATGGTTCTGCAGTCTTTCTGCTAGGCACTCCAGAAAAAATGAGCTTCAAGCACCTGCTGCAACAAACATACCTGTTGTGAAGTCAAACTGTGCTTGCTTTCTGCCAGGATACTCTCTTAGCTGTGAAGGCAGAACATCTCAGCCCATGGCTATGTGCATGGCAGCACCAGTGCAGCCAACCATCTCTACCCAATTAGTCCTAATTATCCAAAGATTTCAGGTATCCCAAGAGACCTTCAGGTAATTGCGATTCTACTGTCATCTGTTATAAAGGGAAGGACGTAGCAGTTAAAAACTCCTCTCAGATCGCTGGTCCTGTTTATTTTATAAGGGTTTATATTGGAATTGGCTCATGAAAAAATGTTTATCTATTCAGCCTGCCAGTGGTTAAGTATGTGATACCAAGAGATGTAAATAAATGGCATGACCATGGAGCATACACAGGATGAAATACACAGAACACATTCAGTATGTTTAACTCTTGTGTAAAAGTAGTTGAATAGTTCAAGTCAGTTGGTAAAGCCAATTCTAATGCAAATTCTATTGGAATAAATTAATAAAAGTGATCAAATGTCTTTTATTTTTTTGTCTTTTCATTGGCTAAAATCAAAGCCCTTATACAGCACATGTCAACATTGCAAGTTGTAGACGCATGGTAGAAGTTCATATTTACATCTGACTGAACGCTTTCTGAATAAGCCATAATTACCAAATCAGCTGTAGTGTCTTGAGCAATGCGGACCTAGAGGTGTACATTAGCCCTACTCATTTAATCACGGTTATCAAACTGTGCATTTGCAGGGTGCAGTATAGGTGAATGCTGATATCTTATTTTCTGTAGCTGTGTCATCTGTGTCTGATTTCAGTAGATTAGTTCAGGAAAAAACCTGGGCTCAGCTGTTAACAAGTACTGTGTGTTGACAGGATCTACTTGATGAAGTGTTTACCACAGGAGAACAATGCTTCAGTATTGAGGACTGCAGAGGTAGAATAATGCTACAGTGCAATGAATACTTTAAGAACTGTGATTGTTTAACAAAATCGATATATAATTTAAACAAATAAGTAAAAGCTGCACTATCATTGTGCAGATCATTAGGATTTCCTGAATGACTCTATCAGTATAAGAACCTACTGGAATCAAACGCTGAAAAGCACTGGAGATGTTGTTTTTACAACCTGTCACTGCCATACTACCAATACTAGCTCTGAAGGTCTGACAGCCTGTCTCCAACAGGACGCACGATTAGTTTTGCCAGATTTTTATCTTAACAGATCAAAGTTCTCTGCAAACACTGAAAAGGTAACTGGTAGCTATCGGGTAGCTATGAGGAGCAGAAACTGCTCAGCTACCTTTTAAATGGCATCTTTCTGTATCAGGAAAAATACCTCTGTTCAGAACTAAGAGATTAATTTTTCACCAGACCCTGGCATGGTAGGAGCAGGGTTTTATAGGAAGTTGAGTCACTGAAGCAGCACGATAAAGATATCCTGCCAGATAGATGAAAGTATAGTCTACTTTGTCCAGCCATGAGGTCCTCAGCACAAGAAAGATATAATTGAGTCCAGTACAGGGACACAAAGATGATGAGGGCCTGGAGCATCTTTCATGTGAGGAGAGGCTGAGATTGCTGGAACTGTTCAGCCTTGGGAAGAGGATGTTTAGAGGAGATTCAGAAGGATCTTATCCATGTAGATAAATAAATAACCAATGGGAGGGAATGAAGGTAGGTGAGCCAGGCTCCTCTCAGTAGTACCCGCTGAAAGGACAGGTGGCAATGTTTGTAAATTAAATAACATGAAATTCCACCTGAAGACAGAGAAACACTTTCATACTGTGAGAGTGGTCAAAAACTGGGATGAGGTTCTGCAGTGAGGTAGTGAAGTTTCCTTGGAGATATTTAAAGTCTAACTGGACATGGTCCTGGACTACCTGTCCTAGGTGATGTTGCTTGAGCAGGAGGGTTGGACAAGATGATTTTCAGAGGTCCTCTCTTATCTAAATGATCCTGATTCTGTGAACCTAAACTGAAATAACTTGGTTTGGTTTTTTAGGTTCCTCTTCCTCTACTTTGAATATTCTTGCTTTCTTTTTGATTTCTCAAATACATAGGATTTAATCTTATATCAATGATTAAATATATTTAAAATATTTTTGTCATGATACTGAAAATAATTTTCTCACCGATATGTAGAAATTGTGTATTTGTGAAAAGTGGTGGTTACATTATATGAGTAGACACTCTTCCTTTCTGGCTAGCAAAAACATGGTGGGTGAGACTGGGTGATGGAGAAGAATATAGAATGGAAAGAAAAGTAGATGAAAGGAAAAAGAAAAATAATTAAGTGTGGAAATGTAGTAATTGCCTGTAAAATAACAACAAACTGAAGAATACATCAGATTCACCTGAACGAGTTATAAAAAGAAATCTCAGTGACAGGAATGCATTAAAAAACCCTTATAAAAGGAATCAATTACTTGCTCTTTAACAAGAAAATAATCCCTAAGATACATGTATGAAATGCACTTAGTGTCACACAGTCATGATTCTAAGACTAAGGTAAAAGGAGGTTTCTAAGAAGGTAAAAGGAACTACTGGTTTTGTTTAGTTTGTATTAAACCCCTGTGTCTTTTCCTATTTTCTTCTTTTCTGGTACTTGTTTTATAGTTTATTTTAAATACTGGGCAGCTACAGAAGTGAAGCAACACGTAATTCTTGAGAAAAATGCTTGGTAACATGCATGCTTTTGTCCTAATACTTTCTGCCACCAAGGAATGCTCATGGTCTTTATGTTTTTATTGCATTTCTCAGAGGTTAAAAAATTATCTTACTGGAGCAGCTAACTGTCCCGTTATGGTGAGGGTCAAGAAACGGTTCAAATGAATGAAAACAGACTATACAATTTGCAGTTCTTCTGCCAGCATAATGGAAATGATGCAAAACTAAGTTTTAATAGAATGAAATTTATTTGTGTTGATTTCTTTAAAAAATCATATTTTATAATGTTATTGTGCTTATATTTTTATTAGCATTTGTGTCTGGGGCTTTTAGTCTTGAGAAAAGAAGGCTGAAGGGACACCTTATCAGTCTCTACAAATACCTGCAAGGAGGGTCTAGAGAGGTGGGGATCAGTCTCTTCTCTCAGGTAACAAGCAATAGGATGAGAGGAAATGGGTTAAAATTGCACTAGGGGAGATTTAGATTAGATATCAGGAAAAACTTCTTTACTGAGAGGGCCATCAAGCATTAGAATGGGTTGTCCAGGGAGGTGGTGGAGTCACCATCTATGGAGGTATTTAAAAGGTGAATAGATTATGTGCTGAAGGATATGATCTAAAGGTGGACTAGGCAGGGTTAGGCTGTGGTTGGACTCAATGATCTTAAAGGTTTCTTCCAACCCAAGTGATTCTAGATTACACTTATGAACTTTATTTGAAAATAAGATATTTAAATATTCAGATGATCTTACTGTATTGATTTCAATTGCTTTTATGCTTTAACTTAAGGGGAAGAAATATTTTGGCTGGTCATAGCTTCTGTCCCCAGCACAGTCATTCCTCTCTGTGTCTCAATATCGGAAGAACAATTAGGTTAATGTTTATGATCTCTTTTTAAAGCATTTATGTTTAAATACTGAAAAATGCCTAATTTTTCAGTAATAAAACAAGAGCTTCTTGTAAATTAAAACATTAAACTCTCATTGAAAAAAACCCCAAACATAGACAAAAGTGGCTATTTATTTTTTCCTTTTTATGCTGGCTTTTTATTCACAACATTTTGAATCTTTAAGTGGAAGGCTGGACAAAGGACTTTGATTATATTAGATGTTCATACACTCTGAGCCCTTTTAAGAGGTTTATTACTTCTGTTTCTAGCATTTTTTACTCTCTTCCTCAGTATCTGCACTTCTGTGTCTTGCAGCTGCCCGAGTTAGGAGACCTGTAACCAGTTCTCTACTAACTGATGCACCCTAACCGGAAAGTTGTCAGAAGTTAAATTCATGATTATTAGTCTGAAACTTGTCACTGTGATATGGGGAAAGACTAATGCAGACATCTTCACCACATTTATAGACTTGTGTTGATCTTTCTCACCAGGGTTTCAAGATTTCTAAGTACAATACTTCCCTGATAACCAGGGAGACGTTATTGCCTGTCACAGTTTGTAGTTTAAATATATCCCATTATTGCCTGTCACAGTTCATACTTCAAACACATTCAGTTTAATACTGCAAACTAGTGAATTATGACACAGATAGATCCTGAGCTCAACTCTTCAGGTAATGAAATACAGTATCATCTCAGTGGTGTCATGATTAAGGCTGAATGTTTCTTAAAGCCATAACTTTACCAAAGAAAGTGTCTTTTAAATTGCCAGCATATTTTGTGGCTCAGCAAGCTTTCAGACAAATGTCTGTGAGTTTGACTTTAGACGTGGTCGGTCTAGTGCGATAAATGTCTGAAATTACAAAAATATTTAATTAATTGAAAAATACAATTTACTTAGTAGGCCTCAGCCTTGACTTTATATTGAAAACATTTATATTGATTTTATTATTAATTAATAATTTAAGTTTTTTTCAACCTATTGTCTTTAAAAGAAAAGTTAATAATTTCATGCTTTCCACTTACGGCGCTGACTTATGAAAGAATCTTTCTGTCAGCACATACATACTCTATCATATAACAGGTTGAATTAATATTAGTTTTTCAAAACACATCACAAAGTGTCCTGATGACTATATTCGGTCCATGTATTCTAAAGAATCGTTACTGGCAGTCCTATTCTGCACTCTCTGTGTTGGTATCACTTGAAGATTAAAATGTACACCCACGTTGAAATGAGATGCTGGGTTGGATACGAATTTAAGACTAAAAAGCAATATCCATTCTAAGGTGATGCTGTTTAGATTCCCACAGATATATGACCCTTTAGCTCAGTTCAATTGATTTTTCCAGAAATGATCTTCACTGAAAGGTGGCTTAAAAAATAATTTACAGATACAATTTCATTATGCTGCTTTATATAATGAGGTAATTTTACCCATTATACCTCTGTTTCTTTTGTGTCCTCATGTCCAAGAAGGCCAATGGTATCCTGGGGTGTATTAGAAGGGGGGTGGCTAGTAGGTCAAGAGAGGTCCTTCTCCCCCTCTACTCTGTCCTGGTGAGACTGCACCTGGTATACCGTGTCCAGTTCTGGGCCCCTCAGTTCCAGAAGGACATAGAACTGCTTGAGAGAGTCCGTCACAGGGCCACCAAAATGATGGAGTGGAACATCTTCCTTATGAGGAAAGGCTGAGGGAGCTGGGTCTCTGTACCTTGGAGAAGGGGAGACTGAGGGGTGATCTCATTAATGTTTATAAATAAAAAAGGGTGAGTGTCAGGAGGATGAAGCCAGGCTCTTCTCAGTGATGATCAGTGATAGGACAAGGGGCAATGGGTCCAAGCTGGAACATAGGAAGTTCCATCTGAATATAAGGAAGAACTTTTTCACTGTGAGTGTGGCAGAGAGGTTGTGCAGTCTCCTTCTCTGGAGACATTCATGACCAGTCTGTACATGTTCCTGTGTGATTTAATCTAGGTGATCCTTCTCGGGCAGGGGGGTTGGACTAGATGATCTTTTGAGGTCCCTTCCAACTCCCACCATTCTGTGATTCTGTGATGCTGTAGCTATAAATTTTAAACTACACAAATATATAGAAGGGTTGTATGTAAAAAACCTGTGTATCTAAAAATTTTTAGAGATGTAAGTCAAAAGACAAGAATAGATCTCACTGTTTATCTTGAGATAAATGTGGGTCCTTATGATGAGATAATATAGAATTAAAATATGTATATTCCATTTCACAACCCATCTAGGTTCTGAGGGAATAGAGCATGTCTATGCACACATATTTTAAAAAAACCCAACACTTTATAACCAAGACGTGTAAGCTGCATTGATGGGACATAATTTATATGCTTAAAGACTGATGTTAAAGCTTTAATCAAGAATTATTTGGCAGGGAGGTAATTTAGACAGGTGAGAAATTGCATATACTAAAAAGACCAAATTCCTATTTTGAGAAAAATATTTTTTCCTATTTTATATAACTTATGATTTAACAGGCAAACCAGTACCTAGCTGAGATTGAAGCTCCAGTGCAGTGTTATCTGCCTGAAAAATATTTAACACCTATTTGCTCATTTCTGAAGATGTTGTGGAATGTTCATGACTGTGTGCCTGGACTCACTAGTTCCTGGTTAGCCACTGTCACAGGAAAGTTCATATGTTTTTTGCAGACCTAATACAGACAGTGCATTTCGTTCCTGCCAGGCACAAATCTTCCTGGTAAACAGTCCTTTCCATTCAGTTCTCTGCGTGTGGGAGGGGGGCATGTTGCAAAGGAGATGGAGGGAGATAAATGAAAGAGTTATACAGGTTTTATAACATGAAGCAATGTGTCCCCATCACTGTATTGCCCTTGGGACTAGCATTATATCTTCTGGAGGACCTAATGATAATATTTTAGAATTCAGTTACAAAATCTATTTGCCTGCCTCAGATTTTGTGTAATTCTGTCACTGCAGTATCAGAATGCCTCCCAGGGATATAAAAATAGAAATGGCAATGATCGACTTGCTTTCCCAGCCTCGAGAAAAAAAAAACAAAAAAGGCTGAGTTAACTGACAAGTTTATTTTCTTCTAATTATGGTGATGCTTAAGTTGATGCAGCCTATGACAGGAAGCTAATGTAGGAAAAGAGTTTAAGTGGAGTTTTTGTTCATGTGTGAGCATGGTGAGCATCATATGTAAGAAATACTCCACTGATTTGTGATTGTGTAGGACTGTTTAGTTTTTCTTCAGCAGAGCTGGTAACAGATGATATATTGCCTCATCTATTTCATTATATGCACCTGCCCTTTCTGTTCTTTTGTGCCTTAAAGCTATTTTAATGGCAGTGGTGGCATTTACCCATAGCAAACCAGAAATAGCCTTCTGTAATTATTTTTAACAAAATATTTTCTGCCACTTAATGAAGAAAAAACAAACATCTAAAAACCAGCTGACATTCTCTTGAAAGTCTTTTAACCCCATGCACCAGGAGGAGGTAGATCTGGGTGGGCAGGATGCACATCTCCTTTCTTCCCTGCTGGTGCTAGTGGGAGAAGAAATACCTGGATCGTCACTGCCACCATCATTCCCTGGAATATGAGTCTCTAGAAATCTCTGGGGTTTGAATTAACCTGGAATGAGTGCTCATGCATGTGAGGTCAGGGGATTTCAGCTAATTTGGAGCAACACTGTTATTTGTTTGACACATCATTATTTTAATATTATTAGATCTATGTTCATATTTTCTACTGTGGTGGTTTGACCCTGGCTGGAGGCCAGACTCCCACCAAAGCTGCTCTATCACTCCCCTCTTAGCTGGACAGGGGACAAAATACATGTTGAGAGGCTTTGGAGTCAGGATAAGGATAGGGAGAGATCATTCTGCAATTAGCATCATGGGCAAAACAGACTCAACACAGAAGAAAAGCAAGAAAACTCTAATTTATTACACTGCACGCACAGAGAAACCAGAGTCGGATAATGAGAA